>PVIW01005630.1:0-102595 GCA_004026585.1 Noctilio leporinus
GGTTGCAGGCCTTTGTTGACCATGACTTGAAATACTTTTTGCCATTCCCTTCTGGCTTGAATTGTTTCTGTTGAATAATCATTTGATAGCCTTATTGGAGCCCCTTTGTATGTTATTTGTCTTTCCTCTCTTGATGCTTTTAGGATTCTCTCTTTGTCTTTGAAATTAGCCATTTTAATAATAATGTGCCTTGGTGTTGGTCTGTTTGGGTTGATCCTCATTGGGACCCGCAGTGCTTCCTGAACTGGATTAATGTTTTCACTCATCATGTTAGGGAAATTTTCTATCATGACTTTTTTGAACAGGTTTTCCATTCCTTGTTTCTCTTCTCCTTCTGGTATCCCTATGATACAGATGTTGTTACGTTTCATGTTGTCCTGCAGCTCTCTTAACCCCTCTTCAGTCTTGTTCAGCCTTTTTTTATTCTCTTGTACTGTCTTGGAGTATTTGTCTACATTATCATCCAACTCGCTGATCCGGTTCTCTGCTTCCTCTAGCCTATTGTTGATTCCTTCTACTATATTCTTCAATTCAGAAATCGGATTCTTCATTTCCTCCTGGCACTTATTGATCATTTCCATGTCCTTTTTCATGCTGTTGTAGTTCTCAGTAAGTTCCTTGTAACTTCCCTGGAGTTCTTTGTAATTTCCCTGGAGTTCTTTGTAGTTCCCCTGGAGTTGTTTACAGTTTTCTTTGATGTGGCTGAGCTCACGGAGCTCCTCTATCATCATTCTTTTGAATTCCTTATCTGATATTCCAGGTGCCTCTGTTTCATTTCGTGTTCTTTCTGGGGATTCTTCCTTTCCTTTTGGTGATGGACTGATTTTTTTTCCCCCCATTTTGGGTGTCTGTTCTTGCTTGCTCTTTATTTATTTATTTATTTTTGTTCTTTCCTTGGGTTAACCTGCTTTGCTTCCTTGCCTTATTTGAGCACCCTTCTATGATAGATTTGTGGAGTTCAATGTTGCCGTCTCCAGATTTTCTCCACTTGCTGTTCTTGATGTGTCCTTTATTTGGGCTGTCTGGTTGTATTCTGGGCCTGTGGGCTTTTAGCAGAAACAGAAACAAAAACAAAAACAAAAAACAAAAGCATACCAAAAAAACAAAAACAAAATACCAAACCAAACCAACCAACCAAACAAACAAACAAACAAAAAATTACAAAAGGAAAAAAGAAATAAAAATGATAATAATAATAAGAAGAAAGGGTTTAGATGGCTGTTCACCCTTAATAATCCCTGACTGGTCCAGATGGAGCCTGGACCTGAGGGCTTTTAGCAGAGGAAAAAAAAAGAAAGAAAGAAAGAAAAAAAGGGAGAAAGTCCCAAGGGAAAGAGAAATCAATATTAATAAAGAAAAGGTTTAGGTTTCTGTTCACCCTTTATGGTCTCTGTTTGGTCCAGGTGGAGCTAGGACCAGTGGGTTTTATCAGGGAGAAAAGAAAGGAGAAAGAAAGAATGAAAGAAAAGAAAAGAAACAAAAAAGGATGGGGGGTGAAGGTCACAAGACAAAGAGAAATCAATATTAATAAAGAAAGGTTTTAGCCGTGTGTTCCCCCTTTATAATTTCTGATTGGTGCAGGTGGAGCCAGAACCTGTGGGCTTTACCAGGAAGAAAAGGAAAAGAAAAATTTTAAAAAAAATTAAAAAAACAAAAAGAGGAAGGAAGAAAAGAATAAAGAAAGGGTTTAGAAAGGCTGGGGCAGGGAGGAATACTTAGATTGAGGACTGGGAATGCTTTATAGCCACAGAGTGAATAGACTTTAATTCGAGAGTAGGGGAGGGTCTTGGGTATTTAGGTGGATTGAGGTATAGGGGGGATTAAGAATATGTGAGGAGTAACTTTTGCAAAGGATATGTGGGGGCTTAATAGTTCATATTGCTGTCGGTATAATTCAGGTGCTTGAGATTGGCAGCAATCCCTTTCCTGATGTTGCCTCTTTTTCTTGGTCAGGACTTTACAGTCTATAGTCTATATCCTAGCCGGTCTTGGCATGTGGCAGGGCCTCTGATTGTCGCAGTAGGGCTGATTCTGAGTGTCTGCCCCCGGGTAGGCTGGGCCTTCTGCAGCCTGGCTGGGTTTTAGGGCTGCCGGTGTTCTGGAGCCCACAGGGAGCCCCCTCCCACTCCTGGCGGAGGTTCCGGCCCAGGACGAGCACCCAGCACTTCTGCAGGGCAGCCCACAACTTTGCTGGTCCCTGTGATGACTGGCCCCGCCCCCGCAGTTCCGGCAGGAGGCCGGGCCTGTCAGTCAACACTGTCTGGGATCCGCCTACACTGTCCCGCCCTTCCGGAGTGGGCACCACTCCTCCAAGCCAACCAGCTCTCCTCGGAGTCCTTTAAGCGGCCTCTGTGATGAGCCCCTCCCAGGCGTGGGCGCTGTGCGGCCTTTGTCTCCAGCAATGGCTGGTCAGTTACCCTTGCCACTAGTTCCCGGCTCGCCGTTTGGAGTTTCCCAAGCAGCCTGGGGACCTGTGTGGTTGCACAGGGCTGGGCCTCCCCCCTCGCAGGGGCTTCTAGCTGCTGTTTCCCTGGTGGCCCAGCAGCTCTGTTTTTGGCCCTCTTGCCGCCCTGCTGGTGCACTTCCCGCTCCCCCGCTCCGGCTTCCCACAGGACTCTTCTCCTCTGCCTCTAGCCCCACGTGGAGCCTCCTCTCCCTGTTGCTGAGTGAGTCTCTCACACAGTCCCTCCCCTGCAAGAGTTCAATTCCGTGTTCCCTACGGTGCTGCCCGCACTTCTCTGTTGAAACTTCCAGTCACCAGCGAGCCTGGAACTGGCCCCAGTCAAATGCGCCCCTCTGGGCACAGCCGCCCCTGCCCAGAGCCGACCTTGGCCCGCTGGCCAGTAGGTCGGGAACGCCTCACCTACTGTCCTGCTGGCCTCCTCTGCCTCTGAGCTGTGCTCCCCTGTGTCCAGATGCTGCCCGTTCCAATCCCTAGGGTCCTGAAGATGTCTCATGCTCCCTATCCTGTCTAGCTGCTTTGGAATTCGAAAACACCATCAGCACTGCTCTCTACTCTGTTGCCATCTTCCCTCCCCTCTATCCTTTTTAATGCTGGTGTAGTTCTCAGTAAGTTCACTGTAGTTTCCCTAGAGTTCTTTGTAGTTACCCTGGGGTTCTTTGTAGTTCTGGAGTTGTTTGTAGTTTTCTCTGAGCTTGCTGAGCTCATTGAGCTCATTGATCTTCCTTATAATCATTATTTTAAATTCCATGTCTGATAGTTTCTTACTTCTATTTCACTTAGCAGTTTCTCTGTGGATTTCGCCTTTCCTTTTGGTTGGAGGTTGTTTCTTTGTGTCTGCATTTTAGGTTACTCTTCTTGTTTGTTTCTGCTTTTTAGATTGATCTGCTTTGACTTTCTGCCTTTGTGGTATGACCTTCTGGGTAAGAGTCCTGTGGGAATCAGTGGTGATCTCCTGAAATTGGCATGCCATTCATGATGTTTATTTAGGCTGTATGGTTGTGTTTTGGTTTTGGTTGTTGTGTTGTCCTTTGGTGGGTCCTTCCCTTTAATAGTTTATAGTCACTCTGCCCACCACATCTTTTTTTTTTTTTTTTTTTTTAAGATTTTACTTATTATTTCCAGACAGAGAAGACGGGAGGGAGGTAGAGAGGGAGAGAGACATCAATGTATGGTTGTCCTTCACCTGCTTCCAGCTACAGACCTGGCTGGAGACCTGGCTTGCAACCTGGTCATGTGCCCTGGCTGGGGAATCAAACTAGTGATCTTTGGTTTCACAGGCTGGTGCCTTATCCACTGTGCCACCAGCCAGGGCCCACATCTTAAATACAGTTGTTGAGCTGCTAGTAAAACTAAACCATCAACCTGGTTAAGAGACCCACACTTACAAAGATAACTCCCACTCTCTATCACACTTTCAACAGCAAATGAACACTATTAATTAAAATGTAAAGAGATTAAGACTATTACAAGAAATGAAAAATAATTAAGAGTTGACTAAAAGAAAAATGGCTTTTGAGAGGGGAGAGAGAAAAACAATAATAGTAATGCATAGGGACAAGGCAATGAGAGAAAGAAAATAAAATGTACATCATATGAAAAAGGGAGAGAAGAAAGCAGAATAAAGTAAGTGGAGGGAAGTGTATAGTATTAGGTTTAAACAAAAGTTATAAAATATATATAGATAGTGTTTGAGAAAACAAACACAAAAAATAAAGTAGATCGATAAAAAGAAAAATAGTGAAAAAGTTTCCAGTTAGGGAAAAAAGTGGCACCACAACACTATCAACAACCTATGAGCTAATATTAATATAGGTGGGATGGGAGTAAGGGGTAAAAAAGAAAGAGAAGCTTAAGAGATGTCTAAAAGAAAGGAAAGTGATTTTGAGATGATAAAGGGAGAAGGAATATTAAGAGTGAGGAATGAAAACCAGGCTAATACAGGAAAAAATTCAAATTTGAAATGAAAGAAAGAAAGGGCTGGAGGAAGATATAAATGGAATAGGAGAGGGGAATGATAATATTTGAGATTTGAAATACTATAATACTAAAGATCTATGAATAAATTGTGGAAATGCCACAACTACCATCCTGTCCACATTCATTGGGCACATATTTATCAAGGTGAAGAGAGAACATGTGTATTTTATGAACAGGGAAAAGAATGTGTTGTGACTAATGACGAGAGAATGGTTTTAAGAGGCTGATGAGGCCGATGATTGCAGATTGGAACTACGTCATAGCAAGATAGAATTTAAAACAAAAAGAAGAGGAAATCAGAGGGTAAAGTGGAATGAAAGAAGGGAGGAGCAAAATATGAGATTTGAAATAAACTAAAATATAAAAACTGGTTACTTAAAATGCACAAACTGGAAAAATAATAAGTGAATGTTAAAGGATATGTAGGAGACAAATAACTCATGTAGAAGATTGTGGTTGGAATTTGTCTTGGTAGTATCTGGTTTTTACTACTTCTCTTTTTAGTTCCACCCCTGGTGATGTCAGATTGCATCCCAGTGTGAGTCTAGGCAACATGTTCAAGACTACAAGCGTTCTACTGCCCTTAGCCATCTCTTACCTAGTTCCTCTGTAGCTTGTAGTCAGGCTCAAGCACCATGAGGTGGCACTGAGTAATTCTTGCAGGCAGAGCTATTGCTTCCCCTCAGGCTGATGCCAATTGTAGGGGAGTAGTCTGCTTGACAAAATGGCTTCTATAGCATGAGAGATAAGTCAGTACTGGGGTCCTGTTCACTGCTCCCCCAGCTCTCTTTCCCTGACACTGCCACCCCCAAATCTCCCCAAACATCTCTAGTCCGCTCTGCCCTCCCTTTACTGGAGCTCAGGGCAGAGTGTGAATGCAATCCTGCACATCTTCCCCTCTCTGTGCCTCCAGCTGTCCTTCCCAGGTCAGCAAAATAAAACAAAACAATAAAAAATGCTGCTTTTGCTTCTCATAGCCAGATACTATTTGGTTTACTCTCAGTTCTGCTGGTGGGACCAGCTTGGGGTCTAGATCCCCCTGACCCCTTTTCAGGGGAGACCCTCAGGGTGCTGAAATGTCTCTCTGCACCCTCAATTGCCACCTTCAGGAGTCTACCTGGCTCTCCTACATCTCCACCACACTCCATGCCAGGATGAAGCAGCCTCCTTTGTGGCTATAAGGCTTCTCTCCAGTCACTGCTCAGTTGGTCATTCCAGATGATTTCTCCACAATTAATTCTGAATTGGTTGTGGGAGGTGGTTAGTGTAGCCTCCACTCACTCACTCCTGTGCCATCTTGGATCCCCTCTTACACAGTTCTTGTAACCACAAATGACACATGTTAAGTCAATTATAGGATAATCACTTCCTTTGTGGAAAGCCACCCTTACTCAGTATGAGTCATTGCATTGTTCTAAGCAGAGATGGATGATAGCTAGTTTCAGGTATGAGAACATAGACATGCACAGATCATCTAATAGAACTGTCAATCAACCATTAACTGGTTAACTAAATTAGGATGTGGTAGAATAAAACATCAACCTGAATTGAAGAGACCAGATAATCATGTTTTTTAAAAAAGATATCAATGATAATAATCAAGGTCTATAACACTGTAAAACTGAATAGAATCACATGTTGAGTGTTAAAACTGAGTGGCCCCACATAAGTCATCTGTTTTAGGGCCCCCAATTAATAGAGGCAGCCATGTTGTTCTTAAGTTTCACAGTAAGTGGAAGTTAGAAATAGTTCAATAAATTTCTAAAATGATTACAAGGTACCAAGGCAGAGTTAATGGTGAGGCAAACCACTCATTGCTTCCCTGATCTGTTAGCTGATTTTTTGTCAAAAACCTACTCATCAAAATTAGTTTTGGCTAGAAAAAGTGATGTATGAATCCATAGAAGTATTTAGTTTTACATCATTTATGGTGTTATATATCCAGCCATTCTATTAAGTTGACATTTTCTAGTTGGTTTTTCAGAATAGTCTTATTTTCATAATGATTAGAGTTGACTATATAAATACCCTTAAAATAAAGGATAAAAAATAAACCAATGATTTTCTTTCTCAATATAAGCCCAGTTGGGGTTGGCTGGTTGATTAATCTTGAAATTAGGGGGCCTCTCAACCATACCCCTATCCTGCCACACCAGGGACATTTGGGAATGTCTGAAGGCACTTTCTGTTATAACAACCGAGTGGGGCAGTGATCCTTCAATGTTTAGGACAGTTCCTCACAACAAAGAATTCTCTGGTCTAAAATGTCAATAGGGTTGCTGTTTAGGAAACCTTAGTGTTATCTAAATTAATAGGACTGAGATCCTCTATGCTATGATCCTCTTTAATTCAATCTCCAAATCATTTTATCTGTAACATCTTTGAGTTTTCTGGATACTTGCTGGAATATAACCAATGTTTTCCTTCCATTGCTTTGTAACAGGTTGTTGAATTGGCATTAAGACTTATTAAGTAACTCCTACAATCTAGACAGAACAAAACACCTAAATAAGCCAAACCTATGTGTCAGCATTATTAGCTAAGAGCAGTCTACCTTCCCTACCAGTACGTCTGCTCCACTTTTCTCTCCTCAATTGATATAAAATGATAGAGGTGGGTTGTTGAAGCAGAAAGAAATGAGAAAGTCATCATTGGGGTATTAGATCATTGGCAAGTAATAACATTAATGATGAAAAGTTACTTTCTTCTTTTCCTATAATATCTTCTTCTCCCTGACAAGTAGACAAATGAGGGATTGGGGATCTTACAAAATATATAAGACTACCATTCTATTTCCCAGTTCAGTATCTGCTTAGGCAAAAGTTTTACTGATGTTCCCTTTTGCCTACCTGAGTTGGGAATAAACAATGGTGGTTAGGGAGGATGGTGAAGGAATTTATTCTCTGTTTATTGTCTCAAATGGATACTGGAGTCCAGAGGGGATGCTCATTAGGTAAGAAGATGCTAGCCTCAAGAAACCTGGTGGTGGGAACTGAAGTGGAGGAAAAGGTCAAAACTGTAGCAGGAATGTTCACATCAGGGAATTGTGTAGGGAGATTCCCCAAAAAGTTGTCCAAGGAACCCTCCCCATGTACTCACAAAAGAGGCAGCACTTAGAAGGCAGATGAAGAGATGGTCTAGAAACTGGTCAACATTAGTCTGAGAAACAAATAATGAAAGCTGTTTCCTATTTCTTCAGCATCCTCATCATATCCAATCAAGAAATTGGAGAAAATAGTTTTTAAAATGAGACAGGAAGTTGACAGAGCCTTGACTTGGAATGGTGAACACATAATACATTGTACAGAAGATGTGGTGTAGAATTGTGCATCTTAAAACTGTATAATTTTGTTAACCAGCATCACCTCAATAAATTCAATAAGAAGGAAATAAATAAATAAAATAATGAATTTTTTAAAAAATTAAAAGAGACAGGAAGGAGCCATCTCAGGGCAACAATAATAATTCTTTACCTCTAATCCAAGAAATTGGGGTTCTACTTCAATGCTGCACTGGAGTCTGGGGAGAAGAGTAGGCTTAAATTGGGTTTGAGGTTGAAGTTTTATGTGGGGCTCTGATTTGCGAACTGTAAGAACCAGGATGTTATGAATAAATTTGGGGAGAAGACAAAATAGGGAGATTCCAGGGATCAGCAACTTTTTCTCTAAAGACGAAGGTATTAAATGATTCAGGTTTTAGGTTCCATATGTTCTCTCCTAGAACTACTCAACTCTGCTGTTGTAGTGGGATAGTGGCCATAGGCAATATGTAAATAAATTGGCTTGAATGTGTCCCAATAAAACTTTACTTATGACCATAGGCATTTGGTTAGATTCAGTGAGTGGGCCATACTTTGTCAACTCCCTACAATGGAATATGACTGAACTCAGAAACCAGAAAAATAAGCTATTTTGTATATTTCATCAATTCCAGCCTCTTCAAGAAATCAGTTTCCACTGTTTTTCCAGAATCTCTCCAAACCCCTGTATCCTTCCTTCATGCTACTTTTTCAGTCATACTAACTAGAAGTGTTCACTTTCTTCTGAGCCACAATTCTCAGAATAGAGTGGGCACACTTGTGGGATCTTACACACTCCCTTTGTATTTAGTCTCACGGGTAGATTTGAACTGACAAAGTTATGCATTTTTTGTTTATGTTAACATTTAGGGCCCAGGGTGTTTTCATGTATCAGGTGGCTAATCTAATTTATTGAAAAGGAAAAAAATATCAGTGAATTAACTCTAAAGACAGAGGGTGTATGAGCCTGCATAACAAATTACCACAAATTTACCAGCTTAAAACAACACACGTTTGTTAGCTCACGGTCTCTGTGGGTCAGGAGTCCAGGTCTGGCTTAAGCGGGTCCTCTGCTCGGTCTCACAAGGCTGTAAAAAAGGTGTTGGTCAGGAAGGGACTCTCTGGAGGCTTGACTGGAGAAGGATCTGTTTCCACACTAGCATGGTTGTTGATAGCATTCAGTCTCTTGTTGTTTTGGGACTGAGAGCTTCAGTTTTCTGTTGGCTGTCAGCCAGGTGTGCCCTTAGCTCCTTAAAACATGGGCTTCCCCAGCACAGTTGCTTATTTCATCATTCCTGCCAGGGCAGTCTCTAGGGTGAGCCTGCTAGTAAGATGGAGACTTATATAGCGTATCTTAACCACAGAAGTAACATACCATCACCATTGCCATATTCAATTGGTTTGAAGGAAGTCACAGATCCTGTCCACACTTATGGAGAAAGGATTGCATAGAGTGTGAGGAGCAGGAGGTAGGGGTCATGGGGACCCCTGGAATCTGTCCACCACAGATGGCAAGGGTTTCAGTATGGTTCTGTAAAACAGAATTGAATTAAACAGTAGCAAAGTGAGGAGTTGGGTAAGACCCTCATTCCTTACCCGGGAGAGAAAATATAAGCAGAGGAGGAGATCAATGCATGTGTCTGCAGAATCTCCTGTAGAGGGGGTTGTCTCCATGCCTCCATGTCCACTGTTCATGGAAACTAGCCTGAATGAGGAGCTTCCTCACATTTGATTTAGTGTTCTAGGGAAATGTCCCTGTTTTTAAAGAACTTTAAGTTTTCCTAGAATTACATCTTGCTATAAACCTGTTTCCCCATTGAAACTCTGATATCAGGAAAGTTTCTTTTATCTGGACCACAAAAATCTCAGCCCACTAAGTTCTCCCATGTAGGAAAACTGAGGCACAGAACCAAAGTCTTTGGGGGCTGCATGACATGCAAGTTCCAGACCTTCTGGGCACACTCCAGAATTTTATTCCCCTGATAATGCACTTTCTCCCTCAGTTACAGAGGATATTATAGTGGTCTGGAACTTCCTGAAGGAACATTGCACGGAACGTGGTTCTCTCAGGAAGACATAATTCATGGAGAACATTTTGCCTATTTATACCAAATAAGTTCCCAAAAGATTGCCTTAAAGAAAAAAAAAATGTTTTTTATTTCTGACATGAAATCTTTAAACCACTGTCCATGTTTTCCATGAAAGATATTTCTTTTTCAATATTACTCATTCCAACAGGAAGAGTATTAATCTTGTAAGAACACCTTGTAGGATTGTTTACCAATCAAGACAAACTGCTAATTCTCCTTTTAAGCAAAAAGATGTGTTCCTATCTGAGGACTTGCACAGTCTAGTGGTAGTTTTGGGAGGTAGGGAAGGGATGAAACCTGGAGCTATTCTGAAGAATAAAATAAACTTCAGGGAATACGGGAAGTATTTAAAAAGAATCCCCAATTCTAGTTTAGGGAGCAACTGTTAGTGTGCACAAAAACCATCAGAGAACCTTGTTAAAAATGTAGATCCTAGGACTGCATCCCATGATTCCGATTTGCTAAATATGCCAAAATGTTCTTGAAATTGTCTTTTTAATGAGCACCCCAGGAAATATGTTGCAGGTGACACAGAGCCACCTACTGAGAAGCCTTGAAGCCCAACTGCCTCCTCCAACACTTCAGTTTATACAGAGAGAAACTGGGCTATTTTTCGAAAGTTGGGCAGTTACTAAGGATTAGAACACCATTCTCAGATCAATAGTGTTTCCATTGCTTCATCATATTTCCTAGGAAGATTTCTTCTGATTTATATTTTGAGAAGAGTCATTGCAAAAGAATGGGTTAAAGTGGAATTTGTTGAAAGTTCCCAAGATGATAGCTTTACAAAAGCCAATTTAAAACTTTAACTACTATTAATCAATTCCATATGTGAATCAATTCCTTGTGGGCTGGTTGGCGAAACAGAGGGAATCACAGAGAGTCACAAAAGAAACAGGTTTTCTCCTGACACAGTGCAGTATTACTACTGCTTCTCACTCTGCTGTAGTGTCACCTTGGTGCACCTTGGAGATTTTATACTTTCAACCAGTTAACCTACTCAGCAGCAGGCACTCAAGATAGTGCTCAGAGTTGGCCTTGAAATTGCCCATGTTTCCTGGTGCTGCATCAATATTTGTCACGAGACAAGCAGTTGTCATGTGAAGCACTGGGACTTGTATGGTATGGCCCACAGTGTCAGATAATAAGGGCAAGGATTGTGTTTGGGCTTAGGGTTTGCTTCGTATCAACCTTTATGTTCTAAAACGAAATTGTTTTCCTCATTTGGTTTTAATTCTGCTAATCAACATTTGTAACAGCAGAAAACAAAATAGAAAGAACAGAATATAATTAATTGTCATAGGGGGTAAAGAAATTATTCTGATGAGATGTTAAATCAGAGGTTAGTTATCATTTTTAGAAAGCAGAAACAATGGTTTTGATGGGAGAAGTTAATAGAATAATTTAGTTTGTTTCCCTCCTCAAACCCCTGTCAAAACCTGAAGTAAATTGATATTCAGGGGAAAGCACCATGGGGATTTTCTATGAATAATGGTGCTCTGGGGACCTGTTCAGATAGGACTGCCTCCACCAGCAAAGGAATAGGGATAGGAAAGGCCCCTATGATAATGTGCCTAAGAGGGGTCACCCTAAATGACACACATTCTATTCTGGATCTCATAAACACAGTGCCTGTGCCTTTTATTGTCAGAATGTTCTTTTCAAAATGGCAGTGTTCCAGAGTGACTACTTGCCAAGTTGGGCCTCTTTCGAAGTTTCATAATTCAAACTGGACTAAGGACTAAAGGAACAACTAGGCAACTCAGTTTGACTTGGATCCCACCATCCAGCAGAGGTCATGTCTCCCTTCTCTTTTTGTTGCAAGAACACTTTACTAACAGCAAGATATCTTGGGGGTGTGGTAGAGTTGAGATGAGAGAATACTTCCTAAAAAATTTTTCAGGCTGGAGACTTTTTCCTATGGGATTACCACGTTATGTGGGAAAATGTTGAGTACACTGTACACAGAAACACACAGCCAGCTGTTTGGATTCCATCCTGTGATTGGCCCCTGCATGCAGGCTAAGTATCAGCAAGCTTTAGCAGGAACACCCACACAGGCAAATGGAATAAGGAACTGCTAGCAAGTATGTCATATATCTACTATTGGTAGTCATCCAATTTTACTTTTCTATAAATTTCAAAGCTAGGTATATCCAGTTTGTATCATATATTCAGTATATTATAAAACAAACAAATGGACTTTAAGAGCATTATGATAATCCATACATTAGAGACAATGATGCTTTAAAAATAAATTTTTAAAGTTGCTCTCAGCATGTATCATAAAAATAATGATGGTGAAAATTTGCTTTTATTTTTTTTGTCCCAGCAGGGCCTGGAGCCTGCTAAGATCACCCTTTGGGTATGCCATTTGCAGGGCTGATTAGGTGGTACTTTGTTTAAAATTTTCATATTTGAAAATGTACTTTAAATTTAAATTGGTTAGTTTTTTAAAAAATTAATTTATTGTTGTTGTACTTAAACTGTTTAGTTTTTAATGTGAGATTTGGAAACCTACATTATAGCTTCTTGAAAAAATAGATAATTATTGAATGCTTCATTTAATAGTTGATATAGTTATAATGAATATGTTGGCAGAAATAATAAAGTTGATTTATTTTAAAAGATATTAAACCTGTTTGCTTTCCTCTAAAAGGCTTATGATGATATTATTAACATGTAACTTAAAATCATGTACACTTTAATAATAGCTTTAGTATCAAGATTAAATATATTTATTTACTTATAAACTACAAAAATTTATTTGACACAGTCCTATAGGCTGGGGAGTCATTGATTTGTTAGATTTGTTGTAGATTTGTTGTCCCATGAGGGCTCACCTCCAGGTTTGTGAACAGCCGTTTTCTTGCTGTGTCATCACTTGGGGGATGGGGCAAAGGAGCTCTCTGGGGTATCTTTTATAAGGGCACTAATTCTGTCTAAGGGGGTTTTACCCTAATGACATAATCATCTTTCCAAGGCTTATTTCCAAATGCTATCATATTGAAGGTTATGTTTCAAAGTGAATTTGTAGACGCAAACATACAATTTATAATATGAGGGGCTGGCAAACTACCTGCAACAATTCAGATGCAGCCTGGTGTTTGTTTTTGTAAATAAAGTATTATTGGAATACCATCATTCTTATTTATATTGTATCTGCTGTCTTCAGACTACAGTAATAGAACTGAGCAGTTGTGACAGAGATCTTACAGCCTAAAGCCAAAAATATTTATTGTCTGACCATGAGTCTACACAGTCTCAGTCTGCTTAGGACTCCTCATTCTTCTTTCTAAATAAAGGACAAATTGGTTAATTCTTTAAACTATAGGCCCTGGCTGGAAGCACAGTGGATAAGGTACCAGCCTGCAAACCCAAAGGTTGCTGGTTCAATTCCCAGCCAGTACACACATAACCAGTTTACAAGACAGGTTTCCAGACAGCTCTGTAGCTGGAGGCAGGTGAAAGGCAATCATACATTGATGTCTCTTTCCCTCTCTGACCCTTTCCCTTCCCCTCTCTCTGGAAATAATAAATAAAATCTTTTAAAAATCAATTAAAATAATAAATAAAAAATATTTTTAAAAAACCCCAAACCCAAAAAACCTATGGTACAAGATACAACTTTAAGTTTAAACATTATCATTAATTTAATTAACAGTTAATTTAATCATAAGGCACCTTCCAGTTGCCCCACTAAAATATAGAAAAGAATATCTGGTGTCATTTTTTTCATCAATCCCTTATACTTTCCTACAATTCTAAGAAATTCTATTCCTGAAAAGATTAAGCATAATTTTTCTTTTTCCTTTGGGGAATACCTAATATTTAATGAGTATCAGTTATATAATAACACCCTATCAGGCATTGCATTAAATCATGTAATTTAATTGTTTATAATAATTCATTAGAAAAAAATATCCTTTTGAGACATGGAGAGACCAAGGACTAGTGAAGTTGTAGCATGCGCAATGTGAACACCGATAAACGAGGGAGTCTGATTGGTCTCCGCAGCCCAGGGTCTTTCTATGTGTAGAAGATATAAGGCATACTCATGTTGCTGGTAAAGTGCTTTATTTATTTATTTTTAAGATATTTTATTTATTTAGGTATTATAGTTGTCCCAATTTTACCCCCTTTCCCCACCTCCACTCAATACCCCATTTCCTCTGGCAATGCCTCCCTTAGTTCATTTCATGTCTATGTGTCATGCATATAAGTTCTTTGGCTTCTCCATTTCCTTTATTCTTCTTTACATTCCCCTGTCTATTCTGTAACCACCATTGCGTACTCTTTTTTTTCCTTTCACATCCAGACAATTCACCATTTAATTATTGTCTTCTGTCAGCATCTCAAATCATATTATTGTACAGTTTTCTTTTCATTATTTCAAAAGGCCTATGTTAATTCATTTGTGTAAAGAATTACTCTTTTAAATAATATGAGTTGCAATATTACCAAACATATGCAAAAATACATTTACATATATACATATTTTTACACATATTTAAAGCACATAATGGATTTTGAAGAGTTAATATAAAATTTTAAATATGCCAATAGCTTATATAATTATTACATGTTAAATGATAGTATTTTAAATACATTATAGCAAATTAAGCAGATTAAGCAGATTTTTTCTTCTTTAATATTTATTTTACTCTGGAATGCTATTTTTGTGAAATATATCACAGAAATGGTATATTGCAGAAATCACTATTGTGAAAGTTGTCCTAGAGAGAGTGACCAACCCACTGTAAAACATGAATTTGGTTTTTGAGTCAGATCCTCCCCCTTCCAATAATACAATTCAATTTAATTTTAAGCTACTGGAACTACAACTTTTTTTTTTTGGAATTTTCCAACTAAATAATAGATTGATTTTTTTTTTGGCTGTGCATAGGTCTTACTTCTTTCACTACCCTCTGTTTTTCCTCTATATGTGTTGAAGCCCTCAGAAATAATGGCACTTGCAGTGCTCAGCCAGTCCCCAGAGTAGAAATTATTATGTCTACTAAGATGAAGTAAAAAAAAAAAATTCCTAGGATTTGAATAATTTTATAGAATAGTATTCTAGCTATTTTTTGAACTTGTGATTGACTTCCTATGTGGTCCTAAATTAACCCTTGAACTATTTTAGAGTCTGTTGAGGTAGAGATTAGGTATGTTCACATTTCAATAATAAAGTTTACCATAGTATTAATTCCTTTTCACAAGCATCCCCATTTTGGGGGCCTTCATAACTGGAAGTATATATTTTCCACTATCTATTTGAAAGGAATCCCATCTAATTTACATGCTAATATGAGAATATATATTGTCTGTGTACATGAATCATATAGTTTAGTAGTTTGCAACTTCCATCCAAGTTGGTCTTCATTCTCAGCATTTTTTGGAACCTAAAGATTGACTGATTTCACAACACACCCATGATCAGTTGGTTGCTATTTAAAACATAAATTGCTAACAAAATCTATATATTACACGCCCACAAATAAGCACATATTTTGTAACAGTGAATAAGAAAGATAGCATATATTCTATGTAATATACATCCATGTTTTCTTCCATTTTTCTTCTTCCTTATCTGCATTCAATTTTTCAGAATTACTGCAAGTAACATGATTTTCCCATATTGTGAAATAATTCCAATCTAAGAAAACTTAAGCTGCAGTAATGCAGATACAAGTAATATACAAAATTATACCTTATTTAGTAAAATATATTTATAACAAGATCATTTTAAAACATTCATAAGTTAAAGTTGGTTCTTATCCATTCAGCTACCCTACGTCTTTTGATTGGTGCATTTAATTCATTTACCTTTAAGGTTATTATGGATAGGTACTTAATTCATTATCTGTTTTTCCCTTTGTACCTGTGTTCCTGTTTGTCTATCTGTTTCTTCATCTTCTTAAAGCAGACCCTTTAGCATCTCTTGCAGTACTGGTTTGGTGGAGATGTATTCTTTTAGATTTCTTTTGTCTGGGAAGCTCCTTATTTCACCTTCCATTTTGAATGAGAGCCTTGCTGGGTAGAGTATTTTTGGTTGCAGGCCTTTGTTTCTCATTGCTTGAAATACTTTTTGCCATTCCCTTCTGGCTTGTTGTGTTTCTGTTGTGTTATCAGCTGATAACCTTATGGGAGCCTCCTTGTATGTTATTAGCTGTTTCTCCCTTGCTGCTTTTAGGATTTTCTCTTTGTCTTTGAACTTGCCATTTTAATGATGATGTGTCTTGGAGTGGGCCTGTTTGGGTTCATCTTCCTTGAGATCCTCTGTGCATCCTGAGCTTGCATGACTTTTTCTCTCCTCAAGTTAGGGAAGTTTTCTGTTATTACTTTTTCAAAGAGGTTTTCTATCCCTTGCTCCTCTTCTTCTCCTTCTGGTTTCCCTATGACATGGATGTTATTATGCTTCATGTTGTCCTGCAGCTCTCTTAAAACATCTTCATTCTTTTTCAGTCGTTTTTCATTTTGTTGCACTGCCTGGGAGTTTTTTTCTACATTGACCTCCAGCTCGATGATCCAATGGTCTGCTTTCTCTAGCCTGCTTTTGATTCCTTCTACTGTGTTCTTCAATTCAGAAATTGTATTCTTCATTTCCTCCTGGCTCTTATTGATGGTTTCTGTGTCCTTTTCAATGCTGGTGTAGTTCTCAGTAAGTTTCGTATAGCTTTCCTGGAGTTCTTTGTAGTTCCCCTGGAGTTGTTTGTAGTTCTCTTTGAACTGGCTGAGCTCATTAAGCTTCTCTATCATCATTATTTTGAATTGCCTATCTGATAGTGTGCTTGCCTCTATTTCATTTTGCACTCTTCCTGGGGATTCCTTCTTTCCATTTGCTGAGGGTTTATTTCTTTGTCTCCCCATGTTAGGTGACTCTTGTTTGTTTCTGCTTCTTGGATTGGTCTGCTTTGACTTACTGTGTTGGTGGTGTGACCTTATGTGGTGTAGAGTTGCACTTTTTTTACTTCCTGGCTCTGTAACATCAGCTTGTATCCCAGTCTGGGCCTAGTCAGCCAGTTGGAGACTACCAGAGATCCACTGTCTTTTTCTCCTTTAGTTGTTAATCCAATCAGTCTGTGATCAGTGGTCAGTTTTAGGCACCTTGGTCACATTGTGAGGAAGCAGCCTCTTCTCTTCTGTCTGTGGTACTAAGGCTTCTTTCCAGTTGGTGTTCTGTTGGTTATTCTGGATGATTTCTCCCCAGTTAAATTGTAATTCCTGTTTGGTACTGGGAGGAGTTTGGTGTAGCTCCACTTACTCCTCCACCATCTTGGTTCTCTCTCCATCTAAAGTGCTTTATTTAAAATAATAATGTTTAACTGAGTGACCAACAGGGACAGTTAGACATTACTGATAGAGTTCATGAAGCAGTTCCCTCACAATGTATGAGGAGAAGATTCTGCTCAAATTTGACATTGTTACCACATAAAATTAAAGAATACCCTATTCCCCAAGCATGCTGGGTTACAGAGGGTTTTTTGCTTTCATAATTTTAATCATATTAATAAGATTACACTAAATATCTTTTTCCATCCTTTCATTTTCAGTCTGTGTATGTCTTTCAATCTGTTGTGGGTCTTTTGTGGGCAGTATATGTTTAGCTACCCTATGTCTTTTGATTGGAGCATTTAACCATTTACATTTAAAGTGATTATAGGTACATAGCTACTAACATTTTATTATTCATGTTTTGTTCTTTTTTTTCTCTTCTTAAAGAAGTCCTTTTAACAGTTCCTATAATACTGGTCTTGTGGTGATGAATTCCTTTAACTTTTTCTTGTCAGGAAAGGTCTTTATCACTCAGTTTTAAATAATAGCCTTGCCCTGGCTAGGTGGCTCAGTGGATAAGGTGCCAGCCTGTGAACCCAGGGGTTGCTGGTTCAGTTCCCCAGCCAGGGCATGTGGCCAGGTTGTGAGCCAGGTCTCCAGCCAGGTCCATAGCTGGAGGCAAGTGAAAGGCAACCATGCATTGATGTTTCTATACCTCTCTGTCTCTCTCCCATCCCCTCTCTCTGAAAATAATACATTTTAAAAATCTTAAAAAAAAAAAAAATAACCTTGCTGGTACAGTAGTCTTGGTTGTAGTTCCTACTTTTAATCACTTTGAATATTTCTTGCCACTCCCTTCTGGCCTAAAATGTTTCTGTTGAGAAATCATCCAACAGTCTTATAGGTGCTCCCTTGTAGGTAACTTCTTTTCTTCTGCTGCTTTTAAAATTCTTTGTTTTTAACCTTTGCCATTTTGATTATGATGTATCTTGTTGTGTTCATATTGTTTGGAATTCATGTGCTTCTTGAACTTGCACATTTATTCCCTTCACCAGGTTAGTGAGTTTTAGTCATTATTTCTTCAAGCAGGTTCTTAATCCTTTGCTCTGTATCTTTTTTTCTGGTACTCCTATGCTATAAATATTGTTATTCTTAATTTCATCCCAGAGATTCCTTAAACTATCCTCATATTTTAAATTTTTTCTCATATTTTTAATTTTTCCTCATATTTTTAATTATGAGACTCCATAAATAAAACTGACTGGTTGACTAACCCCAGTGCATATCACCACATCTTATCTTAGACTAGATCCAAGGATGAATATCTTGGATTCAAATCCAAATCTACTCACATCTTTTTTTTTTTTTTTTTTGTAACAGACTCTCCATATATATTTGTAAAGCATAGAGGTGTTTATTACGCAAATATTACAAGGAATGTGGATGGAATCAGTGGTATAGTGTGTGGACTTGAATGTGTCTGCTTTTTTCCCTACTTGGCATATAAATATACATTCTTGGTTCCCCCACAAAGCGATATCTACAAGGGTAGAGAGGGGCCATTTCTCTTCCACCATTGATCCTTGAGCCTGGCACAGCTCTTGCCATACAGCAGGCATTTAATAGTTGCAGAATAATTAAATAAGATGTTTGAGGATTTCATTTTTAATCAGTCAGTTGGTGAAGAAGGCTGAGGACTTTGGGAAGGGTACTCAGTAAAGAGACACCAAATCACTTGCTGTGTCACTGTTCCACCCCACTCTCCCATTCCCCCTGTGCCCCAGGTAGCTATCACTAGAAAATACATGCATTCATTTTTTATTTTAGTTTTCAATATTAGTCCATATTACTTTCAGGTGTATAGCATAGTGGTTAGAAAATTATATACTTTACAAAGTATTCCCAGTACCCACCTGGCACTATACATGGTTATGGAAATATTAACTGTATTCTCTATGCTATATTTTACATCCTCATGACTGTTTTGAAACTACCAATTTATACTTCTTCATCCCTTCACCTTTAGAAAATATATTTAAAAGTGCTATTGAAAGCAACCTAAATTTCTTTCTCTTTGAATAAAATAAACATATATTTTTGTATGTATAAATATATAATAAAATAATATATAATATTTGTCTATCTTCCTCCTAAAAAAGCAAACTATACAGGAATAGAAGGAAAAATCACAGTAGCATCAGTATCCAAGTAGTCCTGGCACCTTCTTTCTTTCATCCCCAATATTTTTTGGTTGGGATTTACTTTAAAAAATCTGACTGAATAATTTGGTGACTTTAAAGACTGTTAAGAATTCTATACCCTATGTTCCTATTTTTCAATAAAGATTAAAATGTTTTAAAGAAAATAAAATGGTCTAACCTTAATGTTTTTGTTATGCTTCTATGTTTTAAAACACAGTATTAATAAATGTATATTGCTTTTATGCATTACAATTAATCAGGCAAGAACTCCAATAAATGTCATTTCCCAGAATGGATTGAGGCTATGAGGGCTGTGCCAGGTTCCCATCCTATGAACAGCATGAGAAAATTTCCCAGGTGTTCCACAGGCTGGGAACCTGCTGGGAGCTTAAACTTGTTGTTCAGCTTTGTCACCTGGGCATTAGCTGGGCCCATCCCTTATAGACCAGCACCTCTTACAGCTTACTTGCTGAGCTATGGCCCATAAGGCAGCTTTCCCACACGTGGCTCCTGACACTTGGCTTCCTGGAGCTTGTGAAACCTGTTTATTGAATGTATTTCACAGCAAGCTGTGGATTATGCATTTCCCACCAAGCCCTGCCCCTTTCTGTAAAGGTGGATAATTAGTTCACAGGGTTTAATTTTGCTGTGTGATCTGACCTGCCAAAGCTTTGCATGTTCTTACTTTCTAAGGGCTGATGCTGGTCACCTAAGGATTCTAATGCAACAGCTGGAGCCTTTATTTCCCTCTTGGGAATCAAATGCAGCTTTTAGTACTCCTTCAGTATCACTTTATTTAACAAACACATGTATCAAAACAAGTGTGCTTCATACTTTATAAGAATCAATGTGCTTAAGATCTAAAATAAGAATAAAATAATTGCCACTTTCTCTTACCAGAGAACTCTGCCTCTTTTTGTCTCTCTTACAGAACTTCCTGTACTCCTCAGAGAAGAGGGAACTCTTGCTCCTGCAGACTCACAACCCTGTGCTCTGTAGGGCCACTCTTGTTTATCTGATTTTATTGTGGCTCATGAGTAGAATTCTTTGGCATGTCAAATGCATAAGAGTTTGTGAAAAAGGCCCTGTTTGGGGAACGTTTATTTCTCTCTCAGAACTCACATGTTGTGGAGATGACCAATAACCGTTAGGTTATGTGAGTATGGGGACTAATACAATCTAGAGAGAGTAGACTTCCCTGAACTTTCCAATGTTTGAGAGTCATACTTTTCCTTCTTTATCTTGATATACCTTTGCCCTACTTTCAAGAAATCCATGCTTCTAGCCAGAAAACAGATGTTACTACAGTCACAAAGATTAAAAAAAAAAAATCAGCTAGAATGCACTTTTTGTAATTTGACTCCTCTCTCAGACACACTCCAACTCAATGGGCCCCTCATTTCCTCTGATTTGTGGGGTACTCTTGGGGATAAAGGGAGTTATCCAGAAAACTTTGGAGTTCAAGACTCTGCTAGAGCAGTGTGCACAGATCCAACTCAACTCAAGATACAGAAGATAAAATCATTGATTTTACCTCTTCATTGATCATTCTGTTGCAATGCATATATTATTTTTTGTGAAAAACAAGCAACAAGTGCTGGCGAGGATGTGGAGAAAAGGGAACCCTAGTGCAGTGTTGGTGGGAATGCAGACTGGTATAGCCACTGTGGAAAACATGGAATTTCCTCAAAAATCTAAAAATGGAACTAACTGCTTTTTGATCCAATGATTCCACTGCCTGGATTATACCCAAAGAATCCTGAAACACCAATTCAGAAGAACCTATGCACCCTATGTTCATAGCCTAGTGCTGGAAACAGCCTAAGTGCTCATCAATAAATGAGTCAAACAAAAAACTGCAATACTTTTATATAAAGGAGTAGTACACAGCAGAAATAAAGAAGGAACTCCTACCTTTTGTGACAGCATATAGGAATTGGAGAGTATTATGCTAAGTGAAATACCATATGATCTCATCTATAAGAGAAATCTAATGAACAAAATAAACAAATGAGCAAAATAAAACCAGAGGTACAGAAACATGGAACAGACTGACAGTGATCAGAGGGGAGGGAGGCAGCAGGATAAGGGTGGAAAGAAATGGAAGGGCCTAGTCAAGGAACATGTGTAAATGACCCATGGATATGGACAACAGGGTGGGGATTGACTGGGGGGAGTGAGGCAGGGGAGAGCCATGGGGAAAAATTGGGACAACTGTTAAAGAACAACAATAAATAAGGAGAGAGAGAGAGAGAGAGAGAGAGAGAGAGAGAGAGAGAGAGAGAGAGAACCAACAACCAATAAAATAAAACACATGGAAGTAAATTTGATGTTTTGTACTGGAAACTCAAGAAAATGGAATCAAATGCTGTTTTCTCTCACTGTTCTATTGGTGCCCACTGATTATATATATATATATATATATATATATATATATATATATATTTTTTTTTTTTAATTTTATTGTTGTTGTATTACATCCATCCCCTTTTGGCTCCCCTCTGTCCTCCTCCCCACCCACCCATTCCCCCCAAAGTCAATCCCACCTGTTGTCTATGTCTATGGTTCCTTTATACTCGGTTCTTGTCTAAACTGCTCCCCTTCCTTGCCTCTTCCTCCCACTGCCCACTGATTGTATTGATGCTTTTTTAGCTATTCAGTTTTCTGAGTAAAACAAATTTTAACATATGTAAATGTCTCTAAGATTGGCATTTGTTTCAGGAGAAATTAGACATTTTCTACCAAGGGCTTTTGCTTTCAATGTTACTGTAATGTCTAGTGATGATTTGGGTTTATAGTCATTTATTAAATATTTGTTGAACACATACTAGGTATCAGGCAATGGGACACAGTGATGAACAAATTTTCCCTCCTCCTTATTCTGGTGAAAAAGATGATAAACTCAGATGTGGGTAGAAAATGCTAAGTATGCTGTTAATGTATATTTTTATATCTTATCCTTTATAAGGTGGTATATTATTTATGCACATGACACAATAATATGATAGTACATGTACATACTTTAAAATGAATGATAATACATATGTTGGGTAGATTAAGTCAATTTATTTTTTACTGAAAAATAATTAAAGTACAGATTTAGACAACTTTGGTATAAAGGATGGTCAATGAATTAGAAAGTAAGTTAAAGGTTGAAAGGCTTGGGAGCATTTATCTTAAATAAAAACAGCTCTTAGTAAGAAGTCTTGAACTGTGTGTTGTAAATGCCACTCTCACCCTTGCTTCTGTGTCCTAGCTCATGCTGCTCTCTTGTTTGGGCCATTCTTTTCCAACTTCATAGGCGTTTATTATTCTTCCCTGCTTATCTGAGCTGTCCTCTCCCCCAGGGGGCCTTCCCTGGCCAATGTGGGCAGTGTGGACAGATGCTTCTCAGTGTCCTCAAATGGGCAGCTTTCACAGTGCTTACTGCTTACCGCTGAGCCTGATGTTTCATAACTCTTCACAGTGATTACTGTGCCTCTGTAGGTCATTGCTTGTGGTTTTATTGTGACCCTCTGTTTACTTGCATGTCTTCCACTCTATGACAGTCTCTTCTCCTCAATTTCCACTTCGGACCTGCAGATTCTAGTTCCCTTTAGCTGGTGAAATCCTGGAGGAAGATGGTGAAATCCTGGAGGAAGATGGGGAGGCAGCTGCAGGGCATATCAGTGCAAGGGTGATGGCAGAAAGAGTGAGGCACCACACCTCCTAAAAGGCCCAGTCATGCACAAGGAGCATGCAGGCAAGTGGGGAACTGTAGATCTGCTGGGAAAACTGCTAAAGATGTTTACAATTAACAAGAGCAGTACAAACTTAGTGAAAGACACTGAGGGGGGCATATTCATGTTTGTATCATTTTTAAGCTCATAGTACACAGAAATAGTATTATTAAGAAAACTTTTAGATGGAATAACATATATTTTGCCTTATAAGGATTAAAAGAAGTTTAGTTATTCAAAATCTCAGATTGAAAACTAGTTTATCTTTGTTGACTCTATAGTCCATTGCAAAGTTCATGTATATAACTTATGATTTCAATTATTTTATCTAATTGTCATGCTTAACTCTGGGCTCTTGGTTCTCTGACAAGCTTCCTGGTTAACTATCCAGCTAGTAGCTCCTTTCCTCTTCACTGTGGTTTTATTTTTTACCTAAATCGTAATTTATCACAATACATTCTGGGTATGTGATCAATCTGTAAGAATTCAGTCCTCAAGCTAAGATAGACAATCACCAGAGAGGGTTAGTGATTAGGAAAGTGAATCCATAAGAAGCTTTTAAGATAAGTCCATGGGAGTTGCGGCCCAGTCTCAAAACTCCTTCTGAAAACATGTCCTCTTTCTGCTCTTGTGTTCATTATAAACATATTGGAAGCTTCCAATGAAGTGGCATTGTTGGAATACACTAACCATTAATGAAATGGTGAGGGAAGATGGCATGATAAGCTGTGATGGGTAGGAATAGCTATGTCTTCCTCACTGCCTTGCTCCAAATGCCTAATGGGCCTGTGTGTTCTTACTGCATGAGAGTTGCCCAGTGAGCATGCCTTGAGGATGCCTACCCTGAAGACAGCACCAGAACTTCAATTACTGTATGGCGCAGCCTCAAAAAACAAAACAAAACAATAACAAAAAAATACCAAATAAAGCACAGCATTTCCTCATATTTTCCTGTCGTCAATTGTCTGGAAACAACTCTACATTTTCCTTTTCTCTGTTTGCACTTTCAATATATTGGTGAGGAGAAGCCAATTGTCTTAACAATTCTAATATTTCAGGGTCACCACAATGGTTTATTTCTCACAGTCTTTTAAATTATTTATTTATATTGAATTTATCAAGGTGATAGTTTCGCAAAACCATACAGATTTCAAGTGAACAATTCAATAAAATAGCATTTGCACACTGTATCATGTATCCACTGTCCCAAGAAAAATCTCTTTCCATTTTCATTTTCTCCTTCTTTGCCCACTTCCACCCAGCCCCAACCCTCTTCTCTCTGGTAGTCATCACATTGTTGTGTGTGGCTATGGGTTAGACATATATGTTCTTTGGCTAATCTCTTCACTTTCTTTCCCCTAGTCCCCTCCTTTTCCCTCCCCTCTGACAGTTGTCAGTCTGTTCCACATATCCATGACTGTTTCTATTTTGTTCATCCATTTATTTAGTTCATTAGATTCCACATATAAGTGAGATAATATGGTATTTGTTTTTCTCTGACTGGTTTGTTTCACTTAGCATAATAATCTCTGGTTTCTTTCATGCTGTTGCAAAAGACAAGATTTCCTTTTTTTTTTTTCTTTTTAAGATTTCCTTTTTAATCACCAAATAGTATTCCATTGTATAAATGTACCAGTTTTTAATCTACTCACCTACGAAAGGCATTTAGGCTGTTTCCACATCTTGGCTATTATAAATAATGCTGCTATGAACATAGAGTTGCATATATACTTTCAAATTAGTGTTTTGAGTTCCTTAGGATGCCCAGAAGTAGGGCTACTAGGTCAAAAGTAAGTTCCATTTTTAATTTTTTGAGGAAACGCCATACTGTTTTCCATGGTGGCTGCACCAGTTTGCATTCCTACCAACAATGCACAAGGTTCTCTTTTCTCCACATCTTCACCAGCACTTGTTTATGGATTCATTGATGATAGCCATTCTGACAGGTGTATTTCTTACAGCCTTATAGATTTAGAAATCATAAAGCAAAGTGGTGGCAATGGAACAAAGATCTGAGTTGGGAAGTGCTTAATCCACATAGTCACTCAAAGAGCCAAACTCTTTTCAAATAGAAGGTCAGCCATTGTCTAGGGCAGGGTTTCTCAATCTCTGTACTACTGATACTTTAGACCAGATAAGTTTTGCTGTGGGATGGGGGTTGTCTTCTGAATTATAAGATGTTTATCAGTATCCTTGCTTTTTACCTACTATTTACCAGTCACACCCTGCCCAGTTGTGATAACCAAAATTGCCCCTTGTTGAAAACTAGTGGTCCAGCATCCTTCCCTGGCTCTTCTGTAGTGACCAGTAGGTCAGAAAAGAGAGTGAACATGTAGGATCACAAAGACATTTTGACAGTCAGGCTAGAAATCATGTGTTACTTCCACCCATTTGACCAGGTAGTTATATGAACCCACAAAGTAGACTCAGAAATATGGTGAGGCTGTGGAAAAAAGAAACAAAGAGAAAAATTATAAAACATAGAAATAATATTTTTAACTTACTATGATAATAGTACATATGTGAATGTATCAACTGTCTGCAAATGATGCCTATATTCATATGTTTCTAATTTTTTCTTGTAAATTTTATACTTGGTTAAAAATTTCCTTGTAAATTTTAGCTGATATTTGGTTGATATATTTTATATATTTTGTGTATGTGTTTGTATGTGTGGGTACATATATAACATAAATATTTTCTCCATATAATTTCTCCCCACAATGTAATTATCAACTAAAGCAGCAGAAGTTAATATGATATATATAAAAAATAAACTAGAACAGTAGATCCTTTATGGTTGGAACATTAATGGAAACATGTTTAATCACTATAAGAATGTCTTGAGAGACTTGAAGATGAGGTGACTCTGGAAAGAGGGAGAAATAATCCCACTCAGGTTCTCGAGTGCTGGAGATTTCCATGTCTTCCTATCTTTGGTGAAGATGGAGTGATTACTTGCACAGTAAAAAAATCTTAAAATAGTTTACAAGAACCTAGTATGGAAGAACCATGGACATGGACAACAAGTGGGATTGACTTTGTAGGGGAGGGTGTGGGTGGGGAAGGAGACAGAGGGGAGTAAAAAGGGGATAGATGTAATACAACAACAATAAAATTAAATTAAAAAAATAGTTTGTGTGT
This sequence comes from Noctilio leporinus, assembly GCA_004026585.1. Taxonomy (NCBI): domain Eukaryota; kingdom Metazoa; phylum Chordata; class Mammalia; order Chiroptera; family Noctilionidae; genus Noctilio; species Noctilio leporinus. The sequence goes on from PVIW01005630.1 coordinate 26,169, forward strand.
ATATGATGGGCGATTAGAAAAAAACACACAGTATATGTGACCTAATATATTATAATAATAAATACAATCCTTTTTGGGCAATAAATGTGGCCCTTAAAAATATAGGTCTAAATTGGACAACTGACAATTTTCACTGAGCATTAACTTCATGCAGACTATTATATTAGGTGTAGAGGTGGGTACAAAGGAAAGAGAAGTCATGGCCCATGTACTCTTAGAATTTACAGGCAAATAGATTATATACATGTGATGTGAATATGGATCACTTTGGCTGGCAACCAGATGTAGATGTGTTCTCTGTTCCTACATTTTCCACTAAGGATCTCACACAAAATAAGTAGGATTGTTTGAAAGAGGTCTTACTCAAATAAACAAGTATTTTTTTGTCTTTTACGATACATACCAGACCACTTAGAAATGAATCATGGATCTATATGGGCAAAAAGAGATGAGTGAAATACTTTCTGAGTAAATTAAATCATTATAGATTATCAATCTCTATGCTTTTGATTTCTTATTACCCTCCTTCACCATCTCTGAATCTACAAGATTCTTCATCAGTCAGACTTCTGCCAAAATAGATGGCCTTGATTTTCCAATCAACTTTGCTTGTGTAACTGTCATTCAGGTCAGTGATAAATCATGACTCACAGGGCTATCTAAAGCCACTGATGAGGCATGTTTCTGATTTGGATCTATTCAGGGCTATTTTGTTTACAAATGGACTAGGTCTGTGATCTCATGGGGGAGACACTGTTTTTCCTCAGGGATTGACATTGCCTCTATGGAAACAAAACATGCTTCACATTATAATACATCTGAAGCAAAGGGCCACACAATCTTACAATCCTACATAAATTTGGATCTTGTTCACCTTCATCTTTGTTAAAAGGGAAGGAAAAAACTAAGCAAGTGAAAGACAGCTTCAGATTTCTTCTCCTATTCCTTCCCATTCTCACCTATGCTGACCCCCAACAATTCTTTAACAGTCGGGGGAATTATAGGCAAGTCCTAGCCTATGGGTTGAAGGCTTCCACTTTTGAATAGGACACACAGTGCCAGAGCTGTGGGGGCCTTCAAAGCGCTGGGCACCAGACTCAGGCTTTTAAGCACAATTGGTTATTTTGTTTGAACTTGTGTTTGAGAAAAAAACCCAAATGAAATAATAAATGCCTATTTAGGTTATTACTGGCTGAAACCATTTTTATTTCTATAATGTGAATTCCTTCATGTCCCAGGTTTCCCATAATGGCTGAATTACCTGTGTAAACTGATCAGGTCCCAAAATCTAGCTGAAAAATAATCTGAAATAGAGTTCCTCCACAAATAAAATAGTATTTTTGGACACCTGTCCTCATCTTATGTCATTTTAGTTATGTGGTGTTCTATTTTTAATACCTATAGCCTTATGAGAAAAGCAGAAGTTTACTGATACCCTGGACCTCTACAAAGCACCACTAAATGATTTATCTTGTTAAAAAATCATTAAAAACTATGTAGAATAAGTACTTTTTAGTATCCCCATTCTATGTATGAAGAAACCAAGGTTAAGGAACTTAGAATAAATTGTCCAAAGTTACAGAACTGTCCCATCTATAGGTCAGACCCTGAATCTAGCTCCATAGCCTCTGAGCTTGGTTGATAATCCTAACAAAAGTAACATTTTATTAAGGCCAATTAATGAGGGAGAACTTAAGTTTAACCCACTAATTACTTGGTAAGTAAGTTTCTTCCATCTTCCTTTTCTGGTCAATTTTCATGCAAATATATTTTGGGTATATTTCATACATATTTTTGGTCCTGGAAAGTTCTAGCTTTTTAGTAGATGTTTATCTTGTATTTCTTCATGTTACCATGATGAAGGAAGTTCATCCTTAGTGCATGAAGAAGGCCTATGCCTTGTTCCGTTTCTCCTGATATCATAGATCTACATTTTTATGGAGTTCAGTCAGGGCCTATTATCAGCGCACAGCAAAACCAAGGACATGTGCAGAAACAAGACTTTCATCTGGATGTAAATGCTATGAACTGAATTGGGTTCCTCCTCCAGTCCCTCCTCTCCCCATTAAATTCTTTTGTTGAAGCCCTAACTCCCAATACGATAGCATTTGGAGATAATTAGGTTTAGAGAAGGTGGCTGTCTGCAAGCTAAGAAGGGGGTTCTCACCAGACACTGGATCTGTTAGCCCCTTGATCTGAGACTTCCAGCCTCCAGAACTGTGAGAAATAAAGGTCTGTTGTTTAAGCTACCTAGTCTATGGTATTTTGTTATAGCAGACCAAGGTGTCTAAGACAGTGATTCTGGTCACTCAGGATAGCTCTAGTTGGTAACTATTAGGTTTAAGCTGGCATTTAACATTGGTGTTACTTCTGGAGTGTCCTGAAAATCCATATTTTTAGAAACTTCCTTCCCCAGGTGACTGTAAGCATTAATCAGATTTAGAACTCTTTTACCTAGATTGAGGATAGGCAAATGTCTTCCACAAAGGCCCAGGTAGTAAATACAGGGTAGAACAAAAGTAGTTTACAGCTATTCCTATGGAGAATAATACATACAATAATTAATAAATAATACAAAAATTAATTATGTTTTGCATACTCACAGCTGTAAACCTACTTTTGCCCTACCTTGTATTTGCAGCTATACAGTATATACAATTTTTGTTACAATTATTCAGTTCAAATGTTGCAGCATGACAGCAGACATAGATGATACATAAGTGAATGGACAGTCAGATTTGTCCTATGGGTTATAGTTTGCCAACCTCTGGACTAGGTTATCAGTACTTATTCTAGTCAGTTCAGGTTGCAATAACAAAATATGACAGACTGGTGGCCTCAACAACAGGAATTAATTTTTTTACAGTTCTGAAGGCTAGAAATCCCAGATGAAAGTCCAGCATCGCCATTCCTAATGAAGACTCTTCCTGGCTTATAGATGGTCACCTTCTCACTGTGTGCTCACACAGCAGACAGAGCGAACTCTGGTCTCTCTCTCTCTCTCTCTCTCTCTCTCTCTTTTTTTTTTAATAAGGACATTCATTTTATTGAGTCAGGGCCCTACCCTTACAAGCTCATTTAAGCTCACCTCATAAAGGCCCTATCTCTAGATACTGTCATACTTGGGTATGGCTTTAACATATGACTTTGAGGGGGACATTAAGTTCATAACAGTATTCCATAGATTAATGAGTGTGGATTTGGGTTTGTTTAATATATTTTTACTCAACAAACATTTTTAAACACATACCATATGCCAAGCAATATAACAGCTAGTAGGTAGACAAAGGAAATGCCCCTGCTTCCAAAGAATTCATTTACAACAATGGTTTTCAATCAGACTATCAGATTTCATCTCCCTGATCCTAAGAAAGAAAACACCTACCAAGAAAAACTTATAGTTGTTTATTGGGCTGAGAAAAAACAAAAATAAACCTTAGCAGTCACTGTTGAACAGGGTCTTCTTACCCAACCCATGGTTCAGGGAGACAGCTGCCTCTGCACTGAACTGCCTGCCTATAATGTTACTGCCATATGAGCTAATCATTGTAAAAGAGTTCCTGAAATCTATTTCAGCCAATAGGACAGAGACTTTCTGTTGCAATACTACCTCCTCATTAGGATCTTCACTGACTGAAGAAGCTCTATTCTAACCAATCAGGACAGTGCTTTTTGAACCAATTAAACTGAGGGTTTCCAGTCCAGTTTGCAGAAGGATGGGCCAATCAGGGATTAGGAACAGGGACTTCTCACTATTATAAGTCAACTTTCCTACTGGCTTGGAGATTGGAGATTGTACTTTCCCTTTCCACTGAGGCCTGTGATTCCTGGTTTCCCTGGCTGGAGCTGTAACACTGAGGCTGAGCAATCTTGCTGGACTGGAGCAGTAGCACAGTGGAGCCATCTCAGCAGACCACAGTGTAGCTATTTTGGTGGATCAGAAGGTACAGGACTGAAGCCAGAAGAAACTGTGTAGTGTGACTTGGGCTGAGCTTCCTTCAACAATGCGGCCAGGGACAACTTGCCCAGGGCCCTTTCATACTTGGTTGATTCACAGCCTTGCTCTTTCACAATTGAACTGTTTGCACTGAATCAAGTCTCCCCCTTCACCATATTCCAAACCGAGGATTCCTATTGGCATTGAATTGGGGCCAATGATCATAGGTTGACAATCTCAAGCATGTTAAAATGCATAGTCTAGTCATCACCAACACACTCAATCCTACTCTTTGGAGAAGTACTGGTAGTCTGTATTTGTAATAAAAGAGTCATTTGGTGATTTTGAAAACACTGGTCTAGGACTGTGAATGTAGGGGATGTTTTCTGATATGGCTTTGGGGGCTCTATTCAGGGTCATTCTATGTATCCTATAGAATTAACCATGAGCCATAGAATGTATAGTAGAACGAGCCCTCAACTTGGAACCAGATAGCCCTTATTTGAGACTGGGTTTGATTATTCATTAGCTATATGGCTCTTGGGAAGATATTTAATCTACCTGAACTTACATTTCCTCACATATTTAGTGGTAATAAAATACTAGAAGGGTAGTCATAATAACATAATATGAAAATATTTTGAAAATAGCAACTTTAAGTGTATACAGTAATTGTTGTTGCAATATCATTTTTATGAATCAAATCCAGCCTTATTGCCAAAGAACCATCATCATGGTCTCTAGGTCAGACCTAGACAACAATCTTGGGAGAATCAAACCAAATTTAGGTGATGTTTCAGGAAAGGAACCAGTTGTTGGACGAAAACATTTGTACTTGCTTTATTTTCCCACCTTCATTATAGATTTATCATAACTGTAGAGGGTTACTAGCAAATATAATTTGATAATAGTATAGTTTTTCCAACTTTTCAGGGCTCAGCTAAAATACTTTCTTGTTTAGATTTCACTTTCCTATTAAATTTTCATGACTAAGAACCCCAAACAAAGTATGGAAAAGCCAGGTGAGCTACTTGAAATCCTCATAGCCCTGGATTGCCCTTGTTCTCAAAATGAAGATTTTCTTAGACCATTGGTTAGTAAATACAGGTTTTTTTTTTTTTTTCTGCGTATTTTGAACAGTTTGAAGAAAATCAGCTCCATAAATTCAGTTTCCCGCAATAAAACAGATTTGCTAACTCAGTTTTCCATATAAACCTATTCCCACAAGAGCCAATATCTGTTTCTCCTGAATGGCAGAAATTCTATCAATAAAATAAAAATGAGATTTTTACACTTTGAGGTAATGTATCAGTCTATATAAAAGCATGAATGAACTCCATTGTTCAGGGGTTTTATTAAGAAAACTAAGTCCACTGAATCAGCACATACATGCTGCTGTTCCTGGGCAATGGAGCAGGTGGTCTCTAGGAGGAGAAGAGGCAGGTAGGATCTCTCACATCACATTTGAATAGTTGTGAAATGTCTGTGAAAACTTATGTGTTGTCAGATGGCAAGTCCAAGGAAAAATGCCAACACCACTTGTAGGCTTGTTTGGGGTTCTAGGAAACAATATAGGGTACTGTCAAGACAGAGTTCTCAAACACTGGCATACCTTTACAAGCAGTTTTAAGAATTTTTAAAGTCCCAATTGCAGTGATTAAAAACAAAACAGATATTCCACTGTCTGCTCTGTGTTTGTAGCCCTTTCTATCAGGAGTCAAGGCAGATAGTGTCTTGTGGTGCTGGCCTTGTCTCAGGAGGCCCCGACTTCTCTTGAGCTGCAAGTCTTCCTCCTCCTCATAGCCCTGGAGGAACCCGTGAGGGGACCCCTGCCTGTGTGAGCTGGAGCTCCCCAGCATCCCTGCGGAGTTTGGTCAGGATCCTCGCCCTGGCTGAAGTCCCCAGGCCTGCCCTCTTGTGTGGCGCACACAGGCAGAGCAATCACGTTCCTGGCATAACGCGGCCCTTCCTCTGCTTCTGACTCGATGTCCGCACAGGTAGGTCCTGGAATTGGTTGGCAGTTGTCTGAAATGCTTTGTCAGAGAATGTGGACGTTTTCTTTGGACTTGCTACTCATTGGGGTGAACAAGCCTGTGAGGTGTAAAGCTCCACGTGCGTAGTGACTACTGAGTTCACGGCTCCAGGGCTCCTGCTGGTTCCCCAGGGCTCCTTGGCAGGATCTGTGCGGAGCACGCACAGTTCCAGGAACACGACAGGTAGCCTCCTGTGTCACAGGAGAGTTACTTCCTTCCACTACGGCACACGTGGCGCAAAAGCAGGTTGGAGGGTGGTGAGGAGAAGCTGTGACCAGCCGGTCAGTGCGCCCCATCCGCTGTCAGCCCGAGGTGCCGAAAGAGACACAGGAGGGGTCCGGGCGTGGCGGACCCCGCCTCCTCGTCCTTGGAGGCGCAGAACCCCGCGGTGTCTGATTTCCGAGGGCGGAGATGCTGGAGGCTTCAGCGCTGTGCCAGGCGGGCCTTGGCCGCACTCTCGCCCGCACCCCAAGCCAGGCGGGGCGCGCGCGGCTGTCTGTGCTTGCAAGCGGGCAAGGCCTGCATTCAACCTCCTCACTGGTTTTAAGAACTGGTCTCCTTCTCGGTCTTTTCCCCACTACAGCGGCTCCCCCACCCCCCCAACCTTGCCCTTCTCCAGGCTCTTACAGTAATTGAAAACAGTTTATTGAAAAAGTCCCCGCTGAGGCTTCCAAAAGAAGTCTCTCTCCCGAGAGGAGCGATTCCCAGTTTGGCGCCGTGATCCCAAGGCCGGCCCCTCCCGGTGAAATAGGGCAGGGCAGGGGAAGGGGGCTGCGGAGGAGTGGGGCGCAGATGCTGCCCGCGCCGCCGGGGAGCTGCTTCTGGTCGCCCCGTTCCCACTAGCTTGTCTTCTCCACGCATCTGTTTTCATTTTCTTGTTCTTTAAACCTGATTCTCCCCTCTCCTTGCGTGTCCTCCCACCACTCCCATGAAAGACAGAAAATGGATTTCATCTGCTGGCTGAAAGGGGGCAAGTAGCACTCAGCGATGGGGGACCCCAGGGAATGCAAAGTGCAAAGTGTGACCTGGGGGGCCTCCAGAGGAAAACAGAAGAGTGTTAAAAGTTGTAATTAAGAATCCAACTGAAAGTCCTATCATTTCTTGCCCCTTAACTTTACCAATGACATGTGATGCATATAAACGAAATAGTTTCCCAGGTATAGTATCTTGTTTTCATTTTATTTTTTTAAGCATCCATGAGCTGTGGGATGGTAAGACAGTTCATCACATCTCTCTGTGAATCTTAGAAATGACACTAACCCTATTTATACCTCATGGCACTATACAGGGTGTCTGTGATCAATTGGCAAAATTTTAGTAAAATAAAACATACCCCAAAAGTGTTATATTTTGAAATAAATTTATTCTTATATGTAAATACATAAATATAGTCATTATTTTTTAAATTGTTCAAAAAAGTCTCTATTTGTGGGAATATTAGTCTCGATTCGACTTCAGAATCCTGAGTTCACTTTCACTAATTTTTCTCTATCCGTGGACATCATAATGTTTTCAATCTTAGCTTTAACATCCTCTGTATTGGAATGAGGTTGTTTATTAATGTCTCTCTCATAAATGCTGCATACATAATAGTCTAAATGATTTGCATGTGGTGAACTAGGCAGCCAGATTTTCTTTGACCAGAAGTCACGAACATTGACACTGAGAATTTTTTGCATCTTTTTGGTGTCACATGCTGGTGCACCACCTGGTTGGAAGATAAATGATGTCCATTTGCAACTTGCTTCATCCACAGTACAACTATGTCTCTCAAAACATCAAGGTAAACATCTTGGCTCTTCATTGATGGTCTCCTGGATTCTGTGTACAATACCTAGACTTGTGCAATCCTTGCGTTTTCCTTGTTGGTGTGGTGACATCAGGATCAGCATCATGTACCTTGTTCATGTTGTAAACTATACATAAAGGGACGTTATTGAAGTCCACAATTTCCTTAGCAGTTTGCCCTGCACGCAGTCCGGAAAGTATGGTTGCTCTAACATTGTATTCCTTCAACATGACAGTTGCTCTCAGAATTTAATACTTTATATCTGAAACAATGATGTTAAATCATAACCTTAGAAACATAGTTTTTCTAAATTAATAAGCACTTAAAATAAGGAGATACAAAGTTATTGCCAATTGATCACATGCACCCTGTACATTATTAGCTATAGCAGTCAGATTATCTCAGTATAGTTTCTAGGAGAGGGTAGCCAAAAAATATTTGTACAACATTTTTAAATGTTCCCTCTTTAAATTGGGTATTCAGGGCTTAAGGAGGAAGGAAGGTGGCATCAAGTTGGTGTGTATCAGTAGCTGTCCCCTCAACCTGCTTGTTGAGATTCCAAGGAGTCTGTCCAGATAGTTATGTTGCTTCCCAGTCATAGAGCTTTACAGTTTCAGGACAGTTGCATTTAAAAAAAATTTTTTTTAATATAAACATAATGCTAAAATTGGGTCACTTGCTAGGCAAGAGTGATTAGAACATCCCCTCATATCCTGTCAAGGGACTTCTTATTCTTCCCACTCCAAAAGAGGCCCCCATGGAGGGGCTCTGTCTCTCAACTATCCCATGAAACCAATTTCTCCAAAGAGTTCCATTTCAGCAGGAGAACTTGTGTTGTGCTTACTACTTGGGGTTCATTTTTACTGCATCCTAGGGTGAGAAACTTCTTTTGCTGGAACTTTTCTGCAGTAGGGAGGAGGTGGCCTGGGTAATGCGCCTTTTTCCTGGAGTTGTCCAAGAAGGCAGTTTACCTGTTCTTTGGAGTCAGTACCATGCCTTGGACTTGGTGCTTCGAAGGATACTATACAGCAGAAAGAAAGAAGGAATTCCTACCCTTTGCAACAAGATGGATGGAACTGGAGAGTATTATGCTCAGTGAAATAAGCCAGTCAGTGAAGGACAAATACCATATGATCTCACCCATTACAGGATAGTAATGAACAAAACTAACAATAAGCAAAACAGAACCAAATATATGAATACAGTGAATAGGCCTTCAGTGGTCAGGGGGAAAGGGGTTGGGGGAGGAAGAGGCAAGGAAGGGGAGCAGTTTGGAGAAGAACCTAGTATAAAGGAACCATGGACATGGACAACAGGTGGGATTGACTTTGGGGGGAATGGGTGGGTGGGGAGGGGGACAGAGGGGAGCAAAAGGGGGATGGATGTAATACAACAACAATAAAATTAAATAAAAAAATAGATATATAAAAAAAGGAACCCCAGATATTATTGGTGTAAATGTCACAGTAAATTAAAAACACAAGTGTTTTTGTTATTTTTACTTGAATACACTCTAAAAGTTCTCAATTGATAAGACATATTCTAAATTGGCTAGTACAAATTACCTAATACAATTTTTCTCTGGCAAAAATGAAAAATATTAATTTGCATATATTTGTAAGTCTGTAAATAAACTATTATTTTAACAGTTAATAAGTTTTGTAATATATAGACATTATACAAACCATACAGGATATAGAAATACTTGATAAGAAAATACATAGAATGACTTATTTTACCTTAGGGATTAAAAAATAATTTTGTTTCATTTACATTGATTCATCTAAAAAACTTTGTATCTAAGAATGCAAAAGATACCAGACCCTGAAGCCAACCCCTCTTGAAATTGCTAAATTAGCTCAGTTTTCAAATCAAACATGCTCAGTAACCCCCTGAAATGGAGATTAAAAATGAGAACTTCCCCCAAACCCTCTTCTTCTTTTTCTCTTCCTTTTCCTTTGTATTAAATATCATATGAAATAATCAGCAACTTTATCTGGTAATGAATGAGTAGCTGGCAGAAAAGCAGAATGAACCATTTCCAGAACTGTTTCCCCCTTTCGTTTTCGTCTAAAGAAGAAAGTCAGTGAAAGTGTTAATGTGGTCAAGAGCTGCCTGTCTGCAGGGCTCCTCAATGACTGCTTTCCACAGTAGCCCCAGGGGCCTATCCCATTCCCAGCATCTTCAAAATTCCTCAGGGCCATGAAGTTAATCTCTCTCATGGTCTTCCATTTGCTGCAAACACTGGGGAGGCTGAAGTTGTTATCAATATGGCACCTTTGAATAGACAAGGAAAGAAGACTTGAAACTACTGGGAAAGTAAGCAACGCAAACATTTCTCAAAGGAAAGACTGTTTTCAGCAGGCAGTTGGTGACCCTTGCCTTGATGAGAAATGAGGGCACAGTATGCTGTTTGTGAAGGGGAAACACTGTACCTTTATGCAGAGCTTGGGAGGTTAAGAGGTCTGAGATGTATGGAAATAAAGAACGATTTAAAAAAAGAAGAAGAAAAGTTCCCTTTGCCTGTCTGCAGGTGCAGGAGCGGGGCCTCTTCTTCCCAGTGGGGCTAGGAGACCTGCCTCCTGCAAGGCAATGTTAAATAACGTTCCCTTCTGCAGGACTGCAACTGAATCTCTGTGTGTTGGGATCAAGACACAGTGAGGAGGTAAGGGCTCCACTTGGAAAAGGCAAGCTTGTGGTCTGAAACAGAGTTGGGACATGGGGCATTTGAAAGGTCTTAGGACTCTGGGGACGAGCCATGAAGTGTTACATTATAGATTGCAGCAATCTCTGGAATCCACTTTTCTGGGACTCTGTGTCTCCCCTGTGTCTCAGTTGGGCTTATCATAAAGGAAAGGCAGTTTGATGTAGTCAAACCAGATAAGGACTCTACCCAGAGTTGCTTGGGTAAGTTGTTATCTCTCCAAGTTGGGTTTTGAGTCAGACTGTCCAAGATTTCAACACTAGAAGCAAGTTTGCAGTCTTGAATAAGGTATCTAACTTTTCTGTCCCTTGGTTTCTTGCCTATAAAATGAGCATAGTAAAAGTGCCTACTTCATTTAGTTGCCATTAAGATTAATTGAGAAAATGCATGTGTGTTAGCTGCAATGCTGGCCTGCAAACACCATAGATGACCTCTGGCTAATTTAAGCAGGGACAGAACTTAATGAGAAGGCTACCATGGCACACTTGTAGAAGTAGGCTTAGAAAATAAGCAAGAACCGAGGAGGGCTGGACCATGATGGCTCCAAGCCCTGGTTGGGAGTCTTGTGTTGCTGCAGGACTCAATTCCACTGCTGCAGTTCTGGGGATTTGCTAACTGTTGCTGAGAAAGTACTATTTTCTGTTTTCTCTGGGTTAAGTGGCCTATCTGAAGGGTAGGACTCAAGGCACAGGGGTGTGTATGGAGAAGAAGTGAGACTCAACCCTCCAAAAAGGATCAGATGTTAAACTGCTCATCAATGGAAAGAGTTAAGACTGAATAACAACTTGTAAAGAGCAAGCACTGGTCATTAGAAGCTAGCTGTTACAATGATTCTTTCCTACCTCCTGTGAAACAGTTGTAATGATGCTTGCCTAAAAAGGCGTAACTGGATCAAAGACCAAGTCTAGTATTTGGGAAATAATAATACCTGCTCAACACGTGCTACTTGATGCTATTATAAGAATGGCATAGGTAAATAAAGTTCATGGATAAATTAAAATATTTTAGGCTGATCAGTATCTTCAATGTCCTTCCTCAAAAGTCATTTTAAAAATCATTATAAAAGAGCAAACTGGCCAAGTCTTCTCTCTTTGGCTTACTTTTCTACCTTAATATTGACACTTTGTACCATCTCCATTTCATAGGAGAGAAAACATTCACTGAAAACTGAGTTTTCTCTGAAAAATCAGATCCTAATGAAAAAATGTACACAGAAAGCAGCATTTTCGTTTCCACTTCAGTTTCCAAATTTTAGGGAAAATAATTATTTTTAATTCAGAGGAATGTATACTGTCTTGAGAAAAATGTAAGTGATGTCAATTTGCAGAATTTTTCATAAAGTTGTATTTGTGTGTGTTAGCAATTTTCTTAGGTTTTTTGACGAAAGAAAATTAACAATGAAATGTTGGAGGTATTTTATATCTTTTTTCAGCATCTTATTAAAAATGCAACCTGTTACAGCCAAGGATCAAGATCTAGAGGAGGAAAATGGGTCTGCTGTGTGCTTCTCCTTTTGTCTATTAGATGATGTGTGTTTCTTTGTAAGGATACTACATGGTCTGCAAGGTGCTACTGTTATATGTTTCCATAGTGGTCTGTAGTTTCCACTCCTCCTGTAATTATTTAATATGTGATGAACATCTGCTTAATCTTTGTGTTGTCCCACACAAGGTCCACCAGGGTGGGAGCTGGTGATATTTTGTTTACCATATATTCTGAGGGCCTAGCTGTGATTGAGCACTTGGACTTTAGAGATGGATGACCTGGCTGAATTATCAGGTTTGCTATTTCCTTGCTATGTGATTTGTCCAAGTAATGCCAACGCTCTGTCTCAGTTTCCTTATATGTAATGTCAGGAGTAGTAATGCCATCTACCTAATAACATCCTATAAAGGTACCTTTAGGAGGTAACACCTGCAAACTGCCTAGGACTGCATAAGGCCTGTAATAAATGTCGATGATGAGCTAGCTGGAGATGTGCTCTCAAGAAGAGCTTGTTGACTGGCAGAGCTGCAGGTAGCCTGTCTTGCAATGAATGGTTGTGCCCACTTCAAAGATGGAGAACTTCAAAGTTGTCCAAAACCTCCTGAAATATCAAGATCATTTGTAAATGGCTTATTAGAGACACAAATGTGAAAGGCTCAGGATTCAGGATATGTCTGGGAAAAAACAATGGAAAACATGAGAAAGGTCTGCAGACTGGCTTTGATGAGTTAGAAAAGCTGACTTTGAAAGCATTTTCCACTCTGGGCAGCAGTTTATTTATAGTGCTTACCTGAAAGCAAGCCAGCAATTCTAGTGGTTTTAAATGACCCTAAACATTTAGCTCACTTGGGAAAGGGGGTTTCTGCATATCAGTTGTAACATGGCAATATGGAGGATGAGGATATTAAACAGAGAAAACTGACATTCTTTATTTTGCCCTGCAGCTGCTCACAGTATGTGATGGCTGATGGGTGTTGGACATTGCCTTCCCAAGTGGAGTTAGATTAAGATAAATGTACCATTAGGAAATGGACCCTTTATTGTGCACACCATGTCCCCTTGTAACAATGCTGTAACTATTTTAAGACCTAATTAAGGTTTTTATAAGCAAATTTGTTTGGCTCTGAAGCTATAAGTTTAAATGTGGCTATTTGCTGGTTAACCTAGGTCCCTGTGCTCAGATTTGCATTTCTCAGCTGCAGGGCCCGCCCCAGGGTTCCTTTTAAATACACATTCATTTTTCATTGCAATCAAAGTTGCTGTGAGACATAGACAGATGGATAAGAGCCTCAGTTGTACAGCTTTACTGGTAACCAATAGCATGTAAAATTACAAAGGAATGCAGGTGGAAATTGGTGGACTAGGTTGAATATTTTCATTACATAAATTCAATGGGTAGCCCACCTGTGCTTACATGCACACAGGGTCCACATCCATCTATTTTGGTACATGATTCATGGGGTTTGGTCTGAGAATCTGGGTTTCCCATCTTTCTGCCACTGAGCATCATCAGCCTGGTGAAATGAATTTCTCCACGGCATTGTGAGTACAAGAATAAGTGGGCTTTGGGCCTCTGAATGCCCATGCTAGAAGGAAAAAAAGTTCACTGACCTATGTTTATAAGTAGCCATTGGTTAGGAATATGCTATAGAAAAGTCTTTGGGGGAAGAGAGAAGATGGCAATAAGTTGGCAACATTAAAGATGGTACCTTCATGGAATAAACATTCAGGAGGAAACCACAATATTGACCACAATGGGCTGGACCACAGGCCACAGACCAAGAGTAGACAGGCAACTGTTTCCTGAATACTGTTGCTTTGGTTATTGGGGCCATGGAGGTGTAAGCTATGAACAAAAGTGCAGGATTCACCTGGACTTTTGCTTGTACAGGATGCTGAGGATTGGAGTATGCTAACACCTGGGTTTCAGATTTCTCTTGGAAGCAGCTGTTCGTTCATAGATGACAGGAAAGAAGACACCACACTGTACAGCTTCTAACCCAGAAAAGAAGTTGGCAGCCAGAGGAGATATAAAGAAACCTCAATTTTTTTATCATGAAAACTTGTTTTATTTATACGCTATTTTAATCATAAATTAATGTATAGACTACAGATTCAACTCCCTATTTACAGATGTATAAACAGTGATCTTTGCATACTCTTGAGAAGAGTTTCACTCATACTTGTGGTATTAGGAAAGCATTCCTTATCCATTATCATCAACTAATATGGTTGCTCTGTGCAATTAGATTTGACTTGAAATGGGGATTCATTTCTCAGCAGGATTGCTCAGTGAATCACTTTATTGTCTCTGTTTCCTTAGCTTAGGAGAAATGCTGCTCATAGGCAAATGAAAGCCCTGAGAACAAAGAAGTGGCTGACTGGTGTTCATGGGCTATAGGTTTATTTCTTTTCTTACTGTTTGGCAGAAGAGTTAAGAATAAAAATTCCAAACTGTTTGCTTTCAAATAAAGAATCTCAATCTATGTAGGGTAAAAATTCATGCTCAATAGTAAACAGTTTCTTCTGCATCGAAATACTGATCACCTGATCAGGCTTTCAAGCTCCAGAGGGCATTTCCCCCACTGTTGTAAGAGTTTAAGCAGCAAGCATTCTTTTTTAATGAGTCAGGTATCATTGTTAAGAATATAGCTGTGGTTTACAAACACCTGCTCACCCTCCCTCAGTATGCGTGCATGTACAAGTAAATTTTTCAGCAAGTACAGGTCTATTTCCCAATTGCTGCAACAGGTAAAAACTGGCACAATTTCTTGGCATAACATGCACTGTAATTGTTCTTCTAGCAGATACCTGTTCTGAGTTGCTTTAAGTGGATTTATTATAAAGCCCTCCTATGATCATCCAACTATGAAGCGTTCCAGTGGGCTTGCTTTTAAAACTCAGTGGTTGCGCAGACTATATAAAAGGAATATCAGAATTACAGGCAAAGTCAGAAGAAGCACCACATGGCTGCTTTTGGCTTCCCAACCATGCTGGGCAGAACAGGTGTATGTAAAGGTGACTGTTACTCCCAGCAGCAGACAGCACCTTGGAAGCTGCAAGCCAAAGCATGCAGAGAGGTTTTCAGGAGTGAGGTGCAAAATTCCAAAGGTATGGGTTTAGTTCAGGTTAGCACCCACATGTTGGTCTTCAGTAGAAACCTGTCTGAAATACCTCAAACAGTCTCAAACAATAAGCTGGGCTGGAAATCTTGCTCAAACTCAATTTCTCTTTAGGTTTTTTGATACTTCCTGGAAGATTCAGCCCAGAATAGCCTTTCTGTGTCTGAGCCAAAGATGAAAAAGTAACAAAACAGTCTTCACACTTTCTATTGTTTTATGTTAAAAGCCTGTGCTTATTGGATGGCTGTGCTTTACACAGAAATGACAACGTAATAGAAAAGTTCAGACATTTAGGCTCCTGTTTGGTTGGGAAGCAGGGTGAGGAGTGGGTTCTCATTTTACTCAGAGGGTATGCCCATATCCAGCCTTTTCCCTGTAAGTGGTTATTTTTATTCCGAGTAAGAAAAACAGTGTCAGGACCCTGTACATTTGTGCTGGAGACCTGTGTTGCCAGAGCTGATGGTATGGCCAGGCTGATCAGTGGATCTGAATCTGAGTTGATTTCTTGGAGATTCAGCTCCTGCAGCCAGCACAAAGCGGGATGGAGCTTCATCTGTCAGAGCCACTCTAAACTGGGCAGGTGTTACACACTAAAGCTAGCAGTACCCCATGCTTTTCCCAGGTTACACACAGCTCTTGAATGTTACATAAGGGACTGGATTAGGTTTTTCCTTGCAACAGAAGCAAATGAACAGCTACTTAATGGTTGGTAGCAAAACTGGATGATTTTCCTCCCTAGGAAGAGAAACACCATTATGTTTGGCATGTCTGTTCCCTGAGATGATGTCCAGGGAACATCCTCTTTTAGGTAGGCAGCAAAACTGAAGAAACGAGATGTCTAAATGACAATGCCTAGTCTGAATATGCTGTCAGTATAGTTTCTTCTGGTGAGAAGTGTGACAGTTTGTTCCTTGGTGATGGATCCAAAACATGTTGCAAATTTGCTTCATTACCAGTTCCTTCTCCAGACCATCTGGTTTTCAAAATGGAGAAGGACTGGCAAACCAGTCTTACAGACATTTCCTCCATTTTCTCAGTATTCCCCTTCCATTACTCATTTTAATATAACATTAAGGCAATTTGGAAAATATTTTCCGCAGAGGACATGTTGGACCACAAAACCCACCCCTTTGGGCTTTCCTGTCTTGTCCAATTCTTTTGAGGGACAGGAAATGGTGTAGAGTAAGGTGACCTTGGAGGAAGCTCCTAATGTGGGCCTGATGATTCAGTTCCTGAGGTAGGTTTTTGACTTGGCAGACACCCTACTCTGGGTCCAAGAGGCATTGCTGTGAAGGGCGGGTGGTGGGGTCCACGCCTCTCCTGGCATACGGGCAACCTGCTCCATCTGTTGTGAGAGCCAAGTCATCTGGGGAAAATGAGGGGGAGTGCCCCAATTTTTTTTTTTTTTTTTCGCCAGGCTGAGCAGGTTGGGCTACTACTTCAAATCAGAGACAAGAGGTGTTTTAACCACATCTTGTGGGAGATGCTTGCTTATCTGCAGCCCTGGCTTTCCTGGCTGTGGAGAGGTCAAGCAGAGAGGCATCTGAGAATTATGGAGCAGTGTTATGATATCTAAAGTCAAATGATATGGAACATTTGGAAAAATTTGAAAAGATCAAAGCATGTGAATTTAATTACCCAACCTCCACCTAATTAGCTGTTACCTGGCTGCTCAATAGTCCATGTTAACTCTTATTGGTGAGCTGCTGCTCTTTCTTCCTCTGCCTGGCTGCACCCAGGGCAGCAGCTTTTCAGATATTTGCACATGAGAATTAACAGCAGTTTGCATTGAAGAAGTTGGGGACAGAATGACTGAGAACGACAGGAAGGGACAAGTGGTGTTGGGATAGAGGCACATGTTATGTACGGAGACTCTATAACATGCTATGGGCTTGTGAGCACTTATGAATGCAAGTCGTAACTTTTCAGTCCTTAGACACTGGTGGATGTTCTGAATACTGTACGATGAGCAAATGTCAGAGATACGAATGGTAAACTATCTCCAGTTGAGCATGTTCTTTTACGAGAATTGGCTGGAGCCTGGAATGGGTAGATGGGGGAGTTATAGCCTCCTTAAGGTCAGGTGGCAGTGGGCAGAAGTCAGGCTTGGCCCATTGTGGGGGACATGGGGAGGATCATCTCTGTTTTGTGACTGTCCCCAGGCAATTATCCTGATTGTCCTGGGCTTTCCTGCTGTGTGGAGGTGCTGATCACTCACATCAGAAGAGAGAAGATGTTCCTGGGAGGTTGACAGGTAGCGGAGTCTCAGCTGGCCTGATGGAAACAACAGCAAGTGCTTTATGCGTAGTCTGAAACAAAGCAAATCCATCCAACTACCATGAGAGAAATATGTTTAGAATGTGTAGAATTATTCTGTTTGATTTGGTTCTCAAGCTTTCCAGAGCGCTTTAATGAGCAAAATGAGTATTTTATATCTTTGGTTAATGACTATTAGAATAAAAGTTGTTTTGTTTTTGTGACTATGGACACAACTCTGCAGTAGAACATATATTTAAAAAAAAAAACAGAATATATATTTAAAAAACATTCATACATCTGAACCTCTCTGCAAGCTTGTCTGAGGCATCCTCACTTTTGCTTTCTCTGTGGCCACTGGTGAAGGTTTGAACATAGCAGATATCCATAGGTGAGTCCTGGTCTCCAGTAACTCTAGTCTCTGAAGTTGATCTTCGAAGGTGCTGGTATCATATTGTTTGCATGTCTCTCAAATATTGTCCTTATGAAGTATAATCTAGGTCACTCTCTATAGCACATCAATTAAACATGCTTGGATAGCAACCCTGAGAGCAGGTCTCCTGGAAATCCCAATCCTTCCTCTGGGGTCCTTGCCTTAAAGTGTGGGTTATGCCCTGGCCAACGTGGTTTCATTGGTTGGACATAATCCTGTGCACTGAAGAAAAGCTATGGGTTTGATTCCTAGTCAGGGTACAAATCTAGGTTGTGAGTTCAATCCCTAATCGGGGTGCACAAATAGGAGGTAACTGATTGACTCTCTCTCTCCCTCTCTCTCCCCTCCCTCTCATATCCATAAATGTATCCCCAGGCAAGGATGAAAAATAAATAAATAAACTGTAGATTATTTTTGAACATTGTATTATTTTTCTAAGTTTCATTTTAGAAGTTTGTATTTATTTTTATATTTAACTAGTCTCCCTTTTCTTCCAAGAGGTCTGGGGAAGCTAGGTTAAACCCACCAAGCAGAATGAAATATGCTAGAGCATTTGTGCAGAAGGTGTGGGAGAAGATCTATCACCCTAGCTTTCTATGCTCCTCCTTGGTACTCAGCTGTGTTTGTGCCCTGTTACCAGGAGCAGATTAGTGCACATGGTATGCTAAGCCCTTTTCCACTTAACCATTCTTAAATTTTGGATCTCAGGATAAAAAATGGACCCAGACTTTACCTATTGCCCTTTAATTCCCACAGTGCTCTAAGTTTACATGGATGGGTGGGCAATCCCTGAGATCTGTGAAATGCTCTCATCCTTCACATGCTTTCTAAGCTTTAGTTTGTTTACCTATTACACATGGCTCTGCTGTTGAGGCAGCCAGAGTGGCTTTCTTACTATTTTTTCTTTTGGTGTGTGAAAAGTGCAGACGCTTCATGTTTATTATTGTTGAATTTTTCTCAGCTAAGCTAAAGACATACATCGAGATGACTTACTCTCATGGGACCAAATTCAGACATTTCACAACACGTCAATAATTGTCTTTAACATAAGCCATTTATTCTATGTCTTCTTTGTTTATGAAGAATTTTCTTTATTTAATGTTAATAACATGACTGATGTATGGTTTATGTGTTCTGTGTCTAATTCTAGATTCTGGACCTAATCTTTGTATAGTCAGTGCTATAAAAATTCTCTTCAAAGTGGCTATAAAATCTTTGCTAAACCTGTTGCATGCCTATCTACACAATGCAGAGGTGCTGGGCATGTGACTCTGATCAAGACAAAGACCAATGATGTCCACTTTGGGTGTAGTCACAGAACATTCTTTCTTTTGGGTCCAAAATGAACTTGTATAACAACTATTTGAATATGTAACTTGAATTGGAAAGCCAAAAAAAACTTAATAAATCATAAAACCATAAATAATTTCTTCTGGAGAACCTTAATTGTATGTCTTTTTAAAAACCTACTGGCTATTCAGCCCCTGATTTGGAGCTTCTATTTATTTTTCCAAACATAATACGTCATACTTTCTGAAAAAGGGTTGTGTGCAATGGCTACTCTGACCTCGCAGATTCTGGCATCTCAAAATGCCCAGAGGCAAGTCTGAACCAGAATTTGTACAGCAGAATTGCTCCCTATTAGAAGCAGACTGGTTTCCCTAAAATTCCCATCTTCTCTCTGAAGACATATGGTATCAATGTGAATCAGTAATTTTGCAAAAGTCATAATTTAATTTAACAATGTTGATTTTGGTTGGCCTGACCATAAATAATGAACATTTTCTGAGCTCTAAAATAAAATTGGAGGCTATTTCCTTTTAACCTTATTTCCTTAACATTTCAGTCTCAAATTTGGCACAAAGGAAAATGTGCCTAAATGTAAAACTTTTGGGTCAAAAGAAAACCCAGGGGGCATTATTAAGCATTTAGCATCTAAAGATTCCAGATTTTAATCCAACATATTATTTTTAAAAGTTTTGGGGCCAGTCAAACTTGTACTTGAATCCCACGGCTGCTACCTTCTACTCATGTTACTGAGCAAGTTCCTTTCTTATCCTACTGTCCACTTTGGTAACATGAAGCAAGTGGGCATCTACCTCACCACACCAGAGCTTGGCCTACAGTCGGTGCTTAGTGAAGTCAAATCAGACCAGTTGTACCATTTTTTTGCTCTTCCCTTCATGTGATACATTAAATTTAAGAAACCTGATTTTATATATATATCAATGTGTTCACTGTTGGTGGATTTTTTTCTCCTAAGAAAGAAGGGGAAAATGGGGATGTGTTGGACATTATGGATGTGGAATAATGATAGATTGGATTAGGCTGAATTTGCTGATATGGGCTCATTAAGTAGAGATTGTGTGTTTAATGTTGCAGCTTGGTGAGTAAAAAAGGATCAAACAGCTTGGTTGGTTGATTGAAACATGAACCAAAAGATGGCCTACAATGAGCAAATTGCAAATGCTGAACAACTTGGATTTAATGTAGAGTAAGGGATTGAAAGCCTTAAGGGGGCTTGAATGTCTGAATGGAAATGTCATTTAAGGTATACTCACCCATGCTGAGGGTGCAGGAGACAGGCCTTTATGACTATGAGAAATAATTTATGAGGGAACCCAACACTGTTGAGGAACTCTGTGTTTACTCTTACTGTAGGCTAGACCTCACAGTGGGAACAGTTGGAAAACCTAAAAGCAATGGCAACCATCAGTTTTTCCTTCATATCTACGGGAATAATTGGATCCTGGGCAGCAGGAGCCAAGAGCTGTGCCATTCAACTGCTGAAGGCAATGTGGATGTGCTTCCATAACAGACAGCAGAATCAAAGAAACAACCAGAATCTTTGACTTACGCAGACTTATGGCGTTGACTAGTAGATCATGGAGTTTTGAGAAGTGAAGTATATAGAAAACCAAAGCCTATTAATTCTATGCTTGATTTGTACAAGCAGAGAAGCTCTAGGGCAAGAGAATTAAATCAAAGAGTCATGGTTCCTCAACTGATTCTTTGACAGAGCCAGTTGATATAGACCCAGAAATGCTGGATGAAGAGGAGGTGGGGTCCCCTCCAGGAAGGAGCCAGGTTCACTGCCAAACTTTTATTCTGCTGATATCTCCCCAGCCTTTCCCAGAGGGACGTACAGCCTTCAGATTTGAACTGCAGCACCAGTCTCTTGGGTAGTCAGCCCACCAGCTGATCCTGTAGATTTTTGACTTGCCAGCCTCCATAATTATGCGAACCAATTCTTTACAGTACATCTCCCTCTCTTGGAACACATACCCTATTGGATCTATTTTTCTAAAGATCCCTGACTAACACAGATATAGTAAAATAATTATACACAATGCATGTGGCCGATTGTTAGTGCTCAATCATCCCAATACTGAGAGTGCAGAGATCTCCATCGGTCTTCACTGTAAGAAGGGGGCACTGTTTCCCATGTTACCATTCTGGGATTCTTCTAGACTCTCCATCTCCTTTAGGTTTCCAAGGTCACTTTCTTATTCAGTCACCTCTAACTGTGCCATTTTAAGGCTGAATTTGCCTCTGAGTATCCCTCTCTTTCCTCTTGTTGGCTTTGTTCTTCTCATGGCATGTATAATTAGACATACTATATGTTTTACTTGTTAATTTTATTTTATATTTGATTCTTACCACAGGCTATAATCTCAATGGTGGTAGAATATTATGCTTTGTTTACTGCTGTATTCCTCAGTCTGTACACAGTGTCAGACACTTAGTAGATATTAGCTAGTAAATTAGTAAGTCCTAATTTACTTTGGTAATTTCTCTCAAACATAGACCAAATCTTCTGTCCCATTCAAAAAAGTATACCATGCTTATTTAAAAAGATCAGCTTCTTTTGAAGCACAACTCTTTTTCTCTTTTATTTCAGTGGCATCTAATACCTCTTTGATGAAAGCTCACAGAACCAAAAAGAATATAACAAATTTTGGCGAGGATGTGGAGAAAAGGAAACCTCTGTGCACTGTTGATGGGGTTGTGAATAGGTATAGAAAACAATATGGCAATTCCTTAAAATATGAAAAATAGTACTATCATATGATCCAGCAATCCTACTTCTGGGAATATATCCAAAGAAAATGAAAATACCATGTCAAAGGGATATCTATACCCCCTGTTCATAGCAGCATTATTTAAAATAGCTAAAACATAGAAATAGCCTTATAGTTCATCAATGGATAAAGATGTAGTCTATATATACAATGGAATATTATCCAGTCATAAAAAGAAGGGAATTTTTTTTAACTGTTACAGTGGGGTCATGAGCTAAATGAAATGTCGGACAGAGAAAGAAAAATGCTGCATGACCGCACTTGTACGCAGAATCTGAAAACAGCAACATAATAAAGCCAAAATAAAGAGGTAAGATTTGTGGTTATGAGAGACAGAAAGTGGGGGCAGGAGGAAATGGAGAAAGGTACCCAAACATACAAACTTACAGTTATAAGTAATAGGAATGTAATTTATAACGCGATGAATATAAGTAACTGCTTTATGGAATGTGTGGAATTCATTAAGAAAATAAATCTGAAGGGTTCTCCTCACAAGGAAAAAGATTTTAATTTTTTTCTTTTAATTTTTTTGGGTTTTGGGGTTTTTTAATATTTATATGAGATGATGTATATTAACCAATCTTAATGTGGTAATTGTTTCACAATATATGTAAGTCAAATCATTATTCTGTATATCTTAAACTTTATAATGCTCTACGTCAATTATGTCTTAATAAAGCTGGAAGAATGGAAGATAAGTATAACAATGTCTTTATTCTTTTTACTTTATTTATTTTATTCCTTTATTTTTATTAAATCTTTATTGTATTTTTTCCATTACCATTTAGTCCCCTTATACTTCCCTTCCACCAGCAATCACCACACTGTGGCCCATATTCATGAGTCCTTTTTCCTTTTTACTCAGTTCCTTCACCCCCTAGCCTTCCCTGCAAGCTCTCATCCTGCTCTCCATCTATGAGGCTGCCCCCATGCTCCTTACTAGTTCAGTTTGTTCATTAGACTTGACATATGAGTGAAATTATATGGTATTTTTCTTTCTATGACTGGCTTATTTCACTTAGCATAATATCCTGCAGGTCCATCTATACTGTCTCAAAACAAAATTTTTTCCTTTTAATGACTGAGTAGTATTCAATTATGCAAATGTCCCATAGTTGTTTTATCCATTTATCTACTGATGGACACTTGGGATGCTTCCATATCTTGGCAATTGTAAATAATGCTGCAATGAACATAGAAGTGCTTGTGTTTTTTAAAATTTGTGTTTTGTGTTCCTTCAGATATATTCCCAGAAGTGGAATAGCTAGGGCAAAAAGCAGTTTCATTTTAATTTTTGAGGTACCTCTATTCTGCATTCCACAGTGGTTGCACCAGTTGTATTCCCACCAATAGTGCAAAAATGGTTCCTCTTTTTCTCCATATCCTTGCCAGCACTTGTTGTTTGTTGATTTGTTAATGATGGCCATTCTGACAGGTTTGAGATGATATCTCATTGTGGTTTTAATTTTGCGTTTCTCAGATGATTAGAGATGTTGAGCATCTTTTCAAATGTCAATTGGCCATCTGTATGTCCTCTTAAAAAAAAAAAAGGTGAATATAACAATGTTTTTAAAATTTAGCTATTTTAATTTATTCTTAATTATAGTTGACATACAATATTATTTTAGTTTCAGGTGTGCAACATAGGAATTAGACATTTATAAACCTTTCAAACTGATCACCATGATAAGTCTAGTACCCATTTGTCACCATAAACAGTTATTACAATATTATCAACTTCATTCCCTATGTTGTACATTATATCTCCATGAGTTATTTTATAATTGGAAGTTTGTACCTCTGAATTTCCTTCTCTTTTTCACCTACTCCCAACCCTCCTCCTCTCTGGCAGCCATCAATTTGTTTTCTTTATCTATGAATTTGTTTCTGTTTTGTTTTTTTTTTTAACAAATAAAAGTGAAATCAAATAATATTCTGAAACTTTGTTTCTTTTATTTCCTAGTGATACCTAATTTCTTAATATGAAAACAATCTTCAACACACAAAATATCATTTGTGTCTCTATACATTAACAACAAATAATTCAAAAAAGAAATTAAGAAAACAATTACATTTATAATAGAAACAAAAAATAAAATGACTCAAGAAAAACTTAACTAAATGGCATATATATTCAATAGAATATTATTAAGCCATAAAAAATGAAATTCTGATATGTCCTATAGCATGGATGAACCTTGAAGTCATTATGTTGAGTGAAATAAGCTGAACATGAAAGTAAAAGTGTTTTATTACTTCACTATATGAAACACCTAGAATGGTCAAACTCATAGAGACAAAAAGTAGAATGGGACTGGAGGGAGGGTTGGATGAGGAGTTATTATTAAATGGGGCAGATCTTCTGTTAAGGATATGAAAAAGTTCTGAAAATGAGTATTGGTAATTGTATAAAAATGTGACTGTACATAATGACACTGAACTGTACACCTAAAATTGTGAAAGTGTTATATATGTTTTACCACAATTAGAAAAAAATCAGAGTTCAGATTTTACCAATATTTAAACTCTGATCCATGGATTCAGAGTTCAGAGATTATATATATCCCTAAAAACTCCACTAAAATACTATTAGAAGCAATAAAGGAATACAGAAAAGTTGTAGGATATGAAATTAAGATTCAAATATTCACTGTGTTCTTATACTAGCAGTGAGTTATCAGAAAAAGAAATGAAGAAAAAAATTCCACTTACAATTGCAACAAAAAGGACAAAGAAAGTGAAGGACTTATACTTTGAAAGCTATAGGGCATTGCTAAAATAAATTGAAGAAAACAAAGAAATAAAAAGATATTCTATGGTAACAGATTGGAAGAAACAAAATAGTTGAAATGGCCATGTTACCCAAAGCAATAAAAGGATTAAATGCAATCCTCATCAAAATCCCGTTGGAATTTTTTAAAGATAAAGAACAAAAATTATCCTTGAATTTGTATGGAGCCACAAAAGACCCTGAGTAGTGAAAGCAATCTTGAGAAAGGGAACAAAATCAAATGTATCATGCTCCCTGACTTCAAATTATACTAAAAAGCTACAATAATCAAAACAATATGATATTGTCAGATAAAGAGACACACAGACCAATGGAACAGAATTGAGAGCCCAGAAGTAACCCACATACATATGGAAAATTAATTTTTGACAAAAAAGCCAAGAACATACAATGAAGAAAAGCAAACATTTTAAATAAATGTTGGGAAAAATTAAAAAACCACATGCAAAGAATGATATTAGACTGCTATGTGACACCATACAAAAAACTAACTCAAAATGGATAAAAGACTTAAATATAAGACCTGAAACAATAAAGCACATAGGAGAAAACATAGGTACTAAACTTGTGAATCTTGGCCTCCTAGAGGCTTTTATACACTTAACCTCAAAGGCAAGGGAAATAGAAGCCAACATAAACATTAAATTAAACTAAAAAGCTTCTGCACAGCAAAAGAAGTCATCAACATAGCAAAAAGGCAATCAATGGAATGGGAGGAGTTATTTGCAAAACTTCCCATAAGTGACTAATATACAATATACACTTATATAAAGAACTCACACAACTCAACAACAAAAATGTAAACACACCTATTTAAAAAATGAAAAGGAGACCAGAACACTTTTCCTAAGAAGACATACAAATGGCCAACAAATATATAAAAAGATGCTCATCTTCACTACATATAAGGCAAACACAAATCGAAACAACAAAGAGATACTGCCACACAATTGTTAGAATGGCTCCTACCAACGAGGTGTTGAAGAGATTGTGGTGAAAAGAAAACCTTTGTAGTGGTAGGAATGTAAATTGGTACAGCCACTGTGAAAAACAGTATAGAGGTTCTTCAAAAAATTAATAATGGAGCTACCATCCTGCCCAGGTGGCTCAGTTGGTTGGAGAACAGTCCATACACCAAAAGGTTGTGGGTTCAGTTGCTGGTCAGGGCATGTGCTACCTAGGTTTTGGGTTTGATCCCTGGTTGGGGTGCATATAGTAGGCATCCAATGGACGTTTCTCTCTCACACTGAGTTGATGTTTCTCTCTCTTTCTCTCTCTCTGAAATGAATAAACATATCTTAAGTTGAGGAGTAAAAAAAAAAAAAAAAAAGAACCAAGCTACCATGTGACCCAGAAATCCCTCTATCCCTCTTTTAGGTATCTACACAAAACAAACGGAAAACACTTATTTGTAAAGATATATATACCTCTATGTTCATTGCAACACTAGTCACAATAGCCAAGATGTGGACACAGCCAAAGTGTCCTTCAATGGATGTGGCATTTTATATATATAATGGAACACAGCCAAAAGAAAGAGTGAGATACCATACTGCCATTTGTGATAACGTATATGGATCTTGAGAGCATCATTCTAAGAAAAATGTCCGATAATAAATGATAAGAACCTTATGATTTCACTCCTATGTGGGATATAAAACAGAAAGCAAGAAGCAAAGGAAGCAAATTCATTGATACAAACAACAGTTTGGTGATTACTGGAGGGGAAGGGGGAAGGAGGAGGTAGAAATGGGTAAAAAGGGTCAAATATATGGTAATGGAGGAAAACTAGACTGTGGGTGGTGAGCACACAAGGCAATATACAGATGATATATTATAGTCATTTGTTATTAACAAATATCACCTCAATAAATTTAATTTTAAAAAGAAAGAAGTCATCTTGTCACTGCACAGGAACCACAAAATCAATGTGTAATGTTACATCTCTTAAAGTAGTGCTCTTCTCATGACCACTGTGGAAGCTGGTCCAAATGTAACTGATGACACATGTGCATGGTGGGAGGCCACAGTGACTTCTGGGAGCCATTGGTTCATTCTAAATAAAGCAGATTCAGTAAAGGAAAAAAAATGAGCTGCAACTGCAGAAAATTTTCCTGAACACATGATTATTGTATTAAGTTCCCCTGAACCATGAGCTCTTATTACATGAATCCTTTGCCCATGTCTGGAACTCTATCTTGTGGTCAAAAAAGGGAAAATTTTGTTAAAGCTTTGAGGATATATATTGCATATATAGAGAGAGAGACCAATTTTTTTTAAGTGCCTCAAATAGCTTAAAAAATAGCTATCCCTGTCACTTTCAGAAAGACTGGGCAGAAACTGCCTTACGGCGTTGACTAACAACCCCCTCTTTTGTGTGGGCCCCATTTTAAACCACATGGCTTTAAGGTTGTGAAGTGGGTGTAGCTTATAAATACCCAAATTACAGCAGCAAGTCTGCATGAATGATTTTTTCCCCTTTGTAATAATAATGTCAGGACTGTTATTACACTTGGCTCTGTGGGGGAATTGGAAGTGTTTCTCAGAAGGGAAGTGCTTCCAGCTCCATGGCTCTTTCAAGAGCTCCATTCCCATGTACTTGCTGGAAACTTTCAGGAAACCACATTACTTTTCACATCCCCATTTAGCAATGTGATCTCTCCCAGCCAGAATGCTTCCCAGACCACCTCATCAGTCAGGCCTGGGAATGGAATGTGACCATGTGGGGCTAACACATTGGGGTTTAGGTCCTGTTTCCATGTTGTGTTTGTGAGTAAGAGAGACAAGCAAGGATTTTTTTTCTCCTGAGAATATTTTGTCAACCCCCAGCATATTGAAAAGGATTCAGACTCTCTAATGAATCAAAGGACTCAGAGTCTCTAATCTGGGGATGAGTGGAAATGGAACTTGAGACGACAAACATATCAAATTCTCTCTCGTAGTGCCTGGACTTTAGGTCAAAAGATTTTTGACAAGTGTCAGAAGAATCCATTGGATTCTAACAGATAATTTATGCAACTTCTTTTTAAAATAATTATTCCAAAGGAAATTTACTGTACGAATATTGTGAGATGATAGCCTTTGGTTTTAAAATACAATGAGAAAAATGTGGGAGGGATAAACAAAAAGAAAAATCAACTTTTGAAAAATAAGATAGAGATTTAAAATACCATGATTTTTAAAATTCCTCACCAAGAGAGGGGAAGGAAAGGGAGTATAGAAAAGGAGAGGAGAGGAGAAAGATAAACATCAATGTGAGAAACATGGATCAGTTGCCTCCCATATGCATGCTGACCAGGTCACAACTCAGGTATATGCTCTGACCAGAGGTGGAATCTGCAACACTTTGGTGTACGGGTGATGCTGTCACCAACTAAGCCACCTG
Source organism: Noctilio leporinus (assembly GCA_004026585.1). Classification (NCBI taxonomy): domain Eukaryota; kingdom Metazoa; phylum Chordata; class Mammalia; order Chiroptera; family Noctilionidae; genus Noctilio; species Noctilio leporinus. The sequence goes on from PVIW01005630.1 coordinate 54,186, forward strand.
GCCAGGGCTAAATATTGGTTTGACCAAAATGTTTGTTTCCTTTTTTCCATAAAATAAAAGACACATTTTCATTTTCACTAATAACTATGGATTTGAATATTTTGAGTATGTCAGCTATCTCCCACATAGAAAATTATTCTCAATTAATGTCTCAGTTTGATAACTATCGACTTCAGCTGATCTAGCAGATTGTGGAGTGCCATCCAGTGAGAAATGTCCAGCATGAAACTTTGCAAACCACTTCTGACAGGTTTACCATCTCAACCACAGCCTTGTTGGTTTTTTGAAATAGCCTCATCCTTGGCAAATCCTTTGAAGTCATGCACATACCTTTTGAGTGTCTTCTTCCACATGCCATTCATACACTCCCTGGTGACATCACCTCAGCCCAAGGTAAAGTTCTTCATGTAGTCATAGATGTGGTAATCCTTCCAGTAGTACACCATTAACTTCTCAGTGTCTTCCTCAGTTGTAGCCTGGGCAACAGATCTTCCTCAGATAGTAGGCCTTAAAAGTTGCTATAACTCCTTGATCCATTGGTTGGATAAAAGAGGTGGTGTTTAGAGGGGGAAACACCACCACTTTGATATTAGGGTGAAGATCACCAGTAAAAGGAGGATGTCATGGAGAATTATCAACAATGAACACAATTTTAAAAAGTGTGTTATTCTCCAAATAGTACTTTTCTATTTTGCTGGCATAGCAATTCAGGTGGTCATCTTGGAAGAAGAGCTGGGACTTCATGATTTCTTATTGCTTCTGTAGTACACTGACAGTGTATGCTTATTGATATGCTTGAAGACTCTGGGGTCTCATCGTGCAAGATCACAAAGACTTTTTAAAATTTTCTTTCAAAAAATGTAATTTTATTGTTGTTGTATTACATTCTTCATCCCATTTCCCCCCCTCTGCTATCCCCTTCCCCACCCTCCCCCCACCCCAGTCAATCCCACATGTTGTCCATATCCATAGGTCATCCATGCTAGTTCCTTGACTACACTGTTCCCCTTCTTTGCCTCTTCCTCCCCCGCCCCCTCCCCTCTGCACACTGAAAGTGTTCCTTGTATTCATGTCTCTGATTCTGTTTTGCTTGTTTGTTCATTAGTTTCCTGTAACAGGTGAGATCATATAGTATTCATCTTTCACTGACTGGCTTATTTCACTAAGCATAATACTCTCCAGTTTCACCCATGTTGTCACAGAAAGTAGGAGTTTCTTCTTTCTTTCTGCTATGCAGTATTCCATTGTGTAAATGTACCAAAGTTTTTTGATCCATTCATCCACTGATGTGTACTTAGTCTGTTTTCAGCACTTGGCTATTGTGAATAGTGCTGCTATGAACATAGGGGTACATAGGTTCTTCTGAATTGATGTTTCAGGGTTCTTTGGGTATAATCCTGGAAGTGGAATCACTGGGTCAAAAGGCAGTTCTATTTTTAGTTTTTTGGGGAAATTCTATACTGCTTTCCATAGTGGCTGCACCAGTCTGCATTCCAACCTATAGTGCACCAGGGTTCTCCTTTCTCCACATTCTTGCCAGTACTTGTTGTTTTTTGATTGTTAATGATTACCATTCTGACAGGTGTGAGGTGGTATCTCATTGTGGTTTTAATTTGCATCTCTCTGATGGCTAGTGATGTTGAGCATTCTTTCATAAGACTTTCAAACTATAGCCTGAAATACTGCTCCAAATAAGACTGTCATCCTGTCATTAAAAGTCTTGAAAACCTGGCATTGACTTGGCCTTCTTATGCATGAAAGTTCCTTTAGGCATCTGTTTCCACAAGTAGAGGTTTCATTTATATTGACTATTTGCTCTGGCAAGCACTTTTCCTCCACAATCAGATTAACTAGAGTTTCCAAAAATTCTTCAGCATTGGCAGACTTATCACTCACATTTACATTATTTAATGAATAATAATTCTTGAATTGTTTAAACTACCCAGAACTAGCAGTCAATTCAACACCTTAGTTGGGTTTAATCTTTTCTTTCAATATCACAAACAAATGTTTTGCTTTGGCCATTATCTTGATGCTGAGAAGGATACAATTCTGTCTCTGATCTTTAATCCAGGTTATTAAAAATTTTCTATGTCAGATATAGGCCCTTATTCAATTATTGGTAGTCTGGTTGCCTTCAACAAAGCATATCCTCTAATAGCTTTCATTACACTGCCCTTGCTCTTTAAGACTCTAATAGCCCCGGCTGGTGGCTCAGTGGGTAGGCGCCAGCCTGAGAACCCAAAGGTCGCTGGTTCGATTCCCCAGCCAGTGCACATAATCAGGTTGCAAGCCAGGTCTCCAGCCAGGTGGTAGCTGGAGGCAGGTGAAAGGCAACCATACATTAATGCTTCTCTCCCTGTGCTTCTCTCCCTTCTCCTCTATCTGGAAATAATAAATTTTAAAATCTTTAAAAAAAGACTCTAGTAATAACCATCACCAATTTTCCACCTTCATATTATTTAATCACTTTTCATTTCATTTTCATGTCAATCACTAAATGTGGCCTCTTACTGGCATCATTAGTGGGGGATTTTGTAAATTTTGGGGCCATGATAGACAAAAAATATGAGATTAAGTCAAGCACAACAGAAAATGGTACAATCAAGAGACCCAGGAAGCAAGATATATATGAATGAGACTGCTTGCAGAAAAACGTGGCATATTATTTTACAGCAAACTATTTTTTAGTAGAAAGAGTAAATATACTTTAAACCAATGATAAAATATATAACATAGTAAATGCATGAACTAATATCATAGTCATTTATTATCACTATCAAGTATTATGTACTATAGATAATTGTATGTGCTATACTTTTACAAAACTGGCATCTCAGGTTTGTTTATTCCACCATCACAATGAACATGTGAGTAACAAATTATGCTAAGGTGGCTACAACATTACTATGTGATAGGAATTCTTATAGGACCAACACTATGTGTATGCAGTCAATCATTGACTAAAACACCATTATGAAGTTTTTGACTATACTAATTATATTTATACACATCTCTATCAATGCCTTGGCTCCCTAATGCTTATTGTATCTTCTGGCTTTATATTTCACCCTTTTAAACATACATTCTTAACAGTTACTTCTGTGAAGTTCTGTGACTGATAAACTCTTCATTACTTGAAAAAAAATTGTTTTGTTCTTCCTCTTGAATAACAGTTTAAATCAGTGTAGAATTCAGGTCAATTATTTTTTCTCAATACTTTGATGATGTTTTCCATTGCCTTCTGGCATATTTCTTTTGAAGAATATGCTCTCATTATAAATTTTTTTTTTTCTTTTTGGTAACTTTAACATTTAAAAAATTTAGTTATTTATTATTTTTAGAGAGAGGGAAAGGGAGGGAAGTAGAGAGAGAGAGAGACATCAATGTATGGTTGCCTTTCACTTGCCTCCAGCTATGGACCTGGCTGGAGACCTGGCCTGCAACCTGGTTATGTGCCATGGCTGGGAATCAAACCAGTGACCTTTGGGTTCTCAGGCCAGCACTTATCCACTGAGCCACCAGCCAGGTCTTTTTTTTTTTTTTTTTTTTTTTTTTAATTTAATTTTATTGTTGCATTACGTTCATCCCAACTTTGACCTTTTTTTTTTTTTTTTTTCTCTTCTTAGTGTTTTCAATGTGTCTAGGTGTGGACTTATTTTTAAACTTTCTAAATGGGACTCAGTAAGGTTCTTCATTTTGAGTGTTTTCCTTTGAACTGGAAAATTTCTCAGGGACTTTCTATTTAAAGTACTGTCTTTCACTCTTTCTATGCTTTCCTTGTAGACCCCTCTTATCTCATGTTATCAACTAGAGAGATTAGATTGAGAGATATCAATAGAAAACACAACTTTGTGGGGGCCTGAATGAGCTATAGGTGTTTTTTGGTTTTGTTTTTGTTTTTGTTTTTGTTTTTGCTCATATTGTACCACTTGGACATGAGGGAGGGTTAGAAGGTGCCCAGTACAGTGCATGAGTAGCAGCCACACTGCACTCATGCAGTGTTGATGAACCAGCATGCCTCACCCTGGCAATCCAGACGCTGCTTGCTGACCCCACAGGGATTCTGGGGGAGCCTTTAAAAAGAGAGGTAGGAAATGCTGCTCTCATGGATTCTACCATTTTCCAGCACCAGGGGCTGGAGTTCAGGGGCTGGCCTTAGAGACTGGCTCATCTGGGACCATCCAAGGCCCCTCCTTGAGTGCTCCAGGCCCTGCCAGGAGTGCAGTGGTAAAGAGGAGAGGGAAGACTGCTTAGGCTGGCAGGCTTGGGGAGTGTGTCTGGATGGTAAGTCCTGCACTTCTCCCCTATACTGCAGTGGTCAGAGGAAGAAGACAGTGCACCCTTGTAGAATGCTTGAACACAGGGACTCCAAAGGATGAGAAGAATGGTATTTTGTGTGGGAGGAGAGGTTCCTTATGCAACCTTGAACTGAGCTGGTAAAGTGTGGCAAGGTGATTTTCTTAGAGACGTTTTAAAGGAAAGGGGCTTTGAGGTAGAATCTTGCCATTATTTCAAGCTGCATATACTTTAAATAAAGGATTTCTTTTCCTTTCCACTGGACTCTGTCTCCAGAGTTTTTGCCTATGGAGAACAAGCAGTAGGACCCCCACTCATTGTTCTGGAACACCACAGAACATTATTGTCGGGTAACAATAATGGTGCTCAACATGGAACCCTAGCCAGTCATGGCAGATCAACTCCTCACCCCCACCCCAAGGAGTGGCACTGTAGTGTTGCGCAATTGCTGGGAATTTCTCTGCATACCTGTTAGAATGTTGGCTGTTTACACAGACCTGAAAGATGAAAAGGAAATGAGTCTATAAAGGGAACAGACTCTGGGAAGGAGGATCATCAGAGTTTTGGGGCTGCAAAACAGGGTCCAGGTGAGAACTGGCTTAGTTTGGGGGAAGCCATTGCTTGGGGGCCATTGTTTGCAAAATCAGTTAGTTTACTTACATATTCAGAGATTTCCTGCATTCTTTAGACCTGTCTGGGCCAATAGGGGCTGTGTTGGCTCATGGAGGGAGCCCACTGGATTGGAGCATATGCTGCCATTATCTAATGTCCAAGGAGGTATTAGTTTATTATTTTAGTACTGTGTGGCTTATGTACATTTTCGATTGTGGGGAAAGAGTGGTCCATAGTGGTTTCCTAGCTTATTATATTATTACACAAATGGAACAGTATTGCTAACAGTTACAAAAATGGGATGGAATCTGGTATATCAAGGCATTTATATCATTGCGTAATACGATTTCACTAGGGACAGATGTCTGCTCGATGGTGCAGAGGAGGGAAAGGGCCTTGAAACCTCCTAATAGTATACAGGAACAAAGGGAGAATGAGGAAATTGGCCTCATTAGTGCCCTAAACTTTAGTGACACAAAGATAGTAGCAGGGGGACCTCCTCCATTGCCTTCCCCACCACTAGCTACTTCTTAAGTAGGGCTCATGGAGCCAATAGCTCCATCTCTGTATGATGAGGGAAGGGTCCCTATCTTGAAGACCTGTTAAGGCACCCACTTTGGCCAGGGAGCCTGACAATCTGGAGCAAGACAATTTCCTTTGAGGTAATCCCTATAGTTGGAGTAACACAGGAAGGCCAGTCTGCTGGAAGATATTGGGCCCATACTCTGCACTCTATTTCAGACTTACTGAATTGAAAGAATTCCAACTCCTTATATAGGGATGATCCTCAGAGAATAGTAAATCTTATCACCTCCATTTTTGCTACTCATCATCCAAACTGGGCAGATGTACAGGTTGTCCCCAATATCTTGTTAACAGCAGATGAGAGATGGCTTGTTATTTTTAAAAAGTTAATCATATTTTTTTTCAGTTACCACTTAGTACCCTTATACTCCCCCCATCCCCTAGTAATCACTGCATTGTTTTCCATGCCTATGAGCCTTTTTTTTTTTTTTTTTTTTTTCTTTTTGAGATGGCTGGTTATAATAGAGCTAATGAAGAGGCCCAACATTGCCACCAAAAGAGTCCCAATAAGACTCCCAACCCAGCTGGGGCAATTCCCTTGACAGAGCCTGACTGGAACCCAACTGGTGGGGGCCTAGTCTTCCTGGAAGATTACAGAAAGTACATATTGGAAGGACTTAAGAAAGGGGTGCCCAAGCAGAACAGCCTGAATATAATACAAGACCTTCAGCAGAAGCCAGATGAGGATGCTTCTGAATTTTTAGAAAGGATTTATCAGGCCTACAGAAAGTACACTAATGCTGATCTGCATTCACCAAAGAATGTGCAGATGGTGAACATTACTTCCATTGGGCAAAGTGCCCCAAATAGCAGAAAGACACCCCAGAGTTTAGATGGGGCATTGTGAATGAATCTGTCTCAGCTGGTAGACATAGCCTTTAAAGTCTACAATGCCTGGGAAGCAAGGAAGCTAAAACAGATCATGGTGTTCTTAGAAGTGGTGGTGAGACCAAAAGAAAAGGCAGGACCCTAAAGGGGTAAAAGAGAGGCCCACTAGTCCTTTTGCAAGGAGGAGGGCCATTGGAGAAAAGAGTGCCCAAATTTCAAAAGGGAAAGTAAGGATGGAAACCCTCACTGGGAAATGATAAAAAGGCAGGGAGTTCGATGACAAATGAGGAGGCCCAGGGGCTCCCTGGACATCTCCCAGCTTATTAGTGTTTCCCCATAGGACCCCAGGTACAGATAGGTGATGGTGGGGGAACAAACCAATTTATTTTCTTATAGATATGGGAACTATATACTCTGTGCTGAATACAAATGTAACCAAGGAAATTTCAGATATAGTAAAGGTTCCTGGAGTGACTGGACTATTACAAAAACAGGCATTTCATCAGCCCTTAGAATGCCAGCTTAGGGATCAAAAAATCACACGTAGTTTTCTCTGCATGCCAGATCATCCTATTCCACCACTGGATTGAGATTTACTATGCAAATTGCACACACAAATAACTTTTTCTCCCGAAAGGCAGCAACTATGTATAGATGTCCCAGTGGAATATGCTCTCCATTTCCAGGCACTCCTGATTTGCCACATAGTCCCAGAAGTGAGCTCTTCCTACCTGAGATCTATGAGCAGGTCAATTGAACTGTTTGGGCTGATGGGACCCCAGGCAAAGCAGTTAATATGGGACCGATGTCAACTTAAAAAGAGGGCAGTTTCCACAGAAGAAACAGTGTTCCCTCTAAAACGAGGCATTAGAAGAAATTCAGCCAATATTTTTAATATTGAGACTAATTTGGTCATGTTGGTCTCCGTGTAATACTCCCATTTTGTCAGTCAAAAGCCTCACTCTCTTGCATATCAATTTTTGCAGGATCTTAGAGTCATAAATGGCATTGTTCATAATATCCACCTTATAGTGCCCATTCCCTATACTCTGTTGATCATGGTGCCTGGAGATAGCAAATGATCTTTGGTCCTAGTTTTGAAGGATGACTTCTTCTGCATCCCAATAGATGAACAGAAAAAGGAAAGCTGGACCTGCAATCCAGAAGGAGATTTGAAATTTCTCTTTTGGAAGAAGACATTAGGCTCCAATGCACAGTGACAATGTTCCTTTATTTTATGTGTTTGCAAAATCTAGGCTGCTTGATACTGATTTAGGGTATAGTCTTCCCCATGGTTAAAAATAATAAGGATTGAAAGTGAGTTATGGTTATTGTAGAATGAATATAGAAAATTGTGAAAGATTTTCTTTTTTGAAAGGAAAGAAACCTTAGTGCTCGGATTCAATTATTCTTTGCTGTAGAGTTTTTTGTTTTTCTTTTTGATTTTTTTGAGGGACTTGGGGAACTTTGCTGTTCTGTGTATATTGGAGAGCCTTTGTCTCTACCACTGAAGCTTTGTGCCATTGGTGCCAGTCAGAGTCTGGTTAAGGTGAGAAGGACCTGCTATTGGGACCTAGGAAAGGTCATTGGGTGCTGGTCATAGTCTGGCTACAATAAGAGAATACCTCTACTATCAGGGCCTTGTGCCATTGGAGCCAGTTAGTGTCCAGCTAAACCAGTGAATGCCAGAAAACCAGTGAATGCATTAGTAGGTGAAAGAATGTCTGCCATTGGGACTTCATGCCATGTGGACCTCAGAGGTGTCATCTGTGTGACCAGTTAGTGTGACCATTGGTGTGAGGCAAGAGTCTAAGGCTAGTTCTATTTTCTATTTTTCAATTTTTTTGAACTCAGTCTTTGCTTTTAATTTTCTTTTAAAATAAATTTATGTCCTGAAGGGCTAAAACTTCAAATTATGTTAAGAAGTAATGAAAGATATAAAGCATGGAAATGCAATTTTGGTGGATATTGGAAGGACAGGGATTTTCCTTTTTACTTCATAGCTTTCTCCCTCTCTGATCCTTCTAGAATTTGGCATTCATAATGAGTGAGTAATGGCATAAAATTTCCTTTTCATGAAACCAATAAAACCAGATTCAAACTATAATTTTAATAACCAAGACTCTGACAAGAATGTCATGCATGAAGGAGGAATACCTGGGCTCTGGTTTTAACCAGAAAGCCTTGAGGAACTAAGAGTGACTGGAAGCTAATGAAAACCCACTAGAGAAATGGCCTGGTATCTTGTTTGGTCATGTGGTTCATGGTAGTCTTTCCAGGGAAGGAAGGAAGTTTGCTCTCCTAAAAAATGGCAAGGAGAAACCCTAAGACATGATGAAAACCTCAAGTACTTGAGAAATATAGGTACTGTAGGCAAAGCTGGATGGCAGGCGTGGGGCTTAGCTTTTGTGCCCTGAAGGGTTTAGATTGACTAAGGGTCAATCTAAAAGTTCCTTGTATAAATTCCCACCAAGCAGATTTAAGCCGTCTATGTGACTAATTGCTGCTCTTGTTTTTTTTTATGTAAACATTGAAGCAAAATTGAAAACTAGTGGTTTTTTCAATGACATTGAGGATGGTCGTAAGGAGAGAAATCAGGTTTTAAGGAAAATCACAAAGCTCAGTTGTGAACATTTGACTCTAGTGCAGCTAACTATCTTCAAAATTTGTTTTCACTTGATAGTTGAACTTATTTCACCTGATGATATCAAATTGTCACTGCTTGGAATCATTCCAGCAAAAGCTTTGCAATGGTTCAGCTGGCCTAAACAGTTGAGTTGATGAAAATATGACAAGGATGCCAACTTGTCCACCAATGCCATCTTTTGGACAATGCCCATACTGCTTTCCAGCAATAATCAACTAACCTGGGCCTTGCAAGATCCTTTTCCCTCTCATGAATCCTCTCCTTCACTCTAGATCCCCTTCTATTAGGGATTTCTGGATCAGGGGATAGGTAGGACTATGTTCTTGGCCAGTGAGTAGTAGTTATAGAAGAATGAGAACTTAGTTCATTTGCCCTTGTAAAATTAAAAATCCAGAGTGTTAAAGGGAGCAGTTGTAATGAGGGAACCCATTCACCTCACCCAGATATGGGGAAGGGGTTAGAAGGCTCCTAGGATGGCACATGAACAGCAGCTGCACTATGGCTGCCAAAACCATGTATGTCACCCTGGCAACCAGGGCTAGGCAAGCTGGCCATGCAGGGGATTCTGGGGGAGCCTTTAAAAGGAAAGCATGTGGAACCATTACTCTCTTGGATTTTCCCTTCTTTCCTGGCTACCAGAAGCTAGAGTTCCTGGGCAATGGGTCTTGGGAACCTGGTGGTCTAGGCACATTTCTGAGACCCCCTCTGAACGCTCCAGGGCCTGTCTGGAGTGCAGTGGTCTCTGATAAGGCTTGGGCTGGTGGGCTTAGGGGGTGTGGTCAGAGGACAAGCCTTGCATTCTGCTCCTGCACAGGAAGCCACCAGTGGGTCACCCACCTGTCTGTCGCCCATGGGCTCCTCCTGTGGGGCCCCATCAGCAGCAGCTCCAGCACAGTTGCCCACTGCCCAGAAGCCATCACAACAGCTACCCTCCCACCGCCTTGCTCCAGTAGGAGGAGCCCACCATAGTGGCAGATCTGCCAGTGGGAATGGCATCTGCTGGGACCGTTCAAGACTCAGGCTCTACATGGTTAGAAGCCAGCTTCCTTGAGGCAGGATCCCGCATTGGATGCACTTCTCAGCAGGTTACAGCCTTTGAGACACTATGGCTCCAGTGCAACATGGCATGTGGGTCCTGAACTTCCACTCTCACTCACAGATGGAGCTTCCTCTGCTCAATGGTCTAGTGCAATCTAGCAGTGCACCCTGGACCTAGAGAGAGAGAGAGCTGCTGCAAAATAACAACATCTGAAAACCTAGAGATGCATACCTCAGAGAGGATGGAGACCTGCTTGCATGGCCAGTTTTAGCTTGGGAGGGACAGATAAGCAATAATGAGGAACTTCTGGGTGTGGATTTGGTGTGCAATCTCTTAGGAGCAAGGGAGGTTCTTTGTAAGGGTTCAGAGCAGGAGTTCAGAGCCCTCCCCTAAATTAGTAACTCTTATAAAAACCTATTTTTTTCCATACAAAAATCTGTGTTATGTGTATACATGGTGACAAACAACTAGACCTCATGCTGCCCAGTTACAACATGACTAGATGTCTAGAGGTAGGCAGACTTAGGTCCTTTCAGCTTTCTCTTAAGTCATTTTTTTATGTATTTCAAGGTCACTGCTCTACCTTTAGCATATTAGCAGTGTCCACATATAAAAAAATTGAGAGCAGGAAAAATAAGCTTTTAAAGAGCATCCTTAGGAACTTTACTTGGAAACTTCTGTTTGTATTTCATTGGACATAACTGTGTCATTTGGTTACCTTTTGCTTGGGTCGGGGAGGGGCTGGGAGATGATTTTATTAGCTGGGCATATTGTCATCCCAAACAAATCAGAAATTGATGAGTAATGGAAGCAGAATGAAAAGTGTATGCACAATAAGCATATCTGCCCAGAAGTCTATTAGGGTTCCGTACTCCATCTCAGGTCTGCCACTGCTACTTTTATGTTATTTTATCTATTTCTCTTTGTCTTTAGATTCTGGGTGACTTCCTCAGATATACATTCTGGTTCACTAATTCTTTCTTCACCTCTGCTTAATATGGTGGTCAACTCAATTATGAATTTTTAATTTTAATGGTCATACGTTTTTTTCTAACAGTTCTATTTTTCATGGGTATCTATTAAAATATCTTCTCTGTGGATTTTATTCTTTTAACTGTTTAAAATGTTAAATTATCTACTTTATAATTTGACAATATTGTTCTATTATTTCTGGTTCTTGGGTTTTGCTATGTCTGCTGATTCATTTGTAATAAATACTTCATTCTGTGTTACAAAAGTTTTGATTATGAGATTCTCTTGTGAGAGATGTTTTTTTCTCCTGCAATCCTGTGTGGTCTTGGTTGAAAGAATGTGTCCCTCAGAGCAGGTTTGTACTTGTTTTTCCAGGCCCTCAAGGGATCCTGAACCATGAGACTATCAAACCATGCAAGCCACTATCGTAAAGTTTCTATTTCTCTTGTGGGCCTTTTTGTATAATCACAGTCCTTAAAGCCATGGATGTTGGAGCTGATTTGTAGCTTGTTTTGGTCCCAGCTGTTTTGGGGACTTGGGTTCCCACTTGTCTCTGCTGCTGCACAGGCCTGGTAGGGGCTGACAATATAGCAGAGCTAGGAGCTATTTGAAGCACAGCTCACAGCTCAGAGATGGGGAAGCTCTCAGAGAAAAAAAGAAAGTGTCACAACAACATTAATCCAGTGACATATTCTGAGGACTAAAGCAAAAATGATAGACTAAAAACTACACATCATAAGGTAATTGTAGACATGACCTTGTTTAGTTCTTAAACTTAGGTTTCTAAGCCGTCTATAACAGTTTCTTGTGCTAGCCATGGAGACTTGTCGCTTGGGAAAAACAAGTAAGATGTAATATTAGAGAAATTAAAATAATCCAAAATCTCATTAATAAGTGCCTGTGGCCCTTCAAAAATGGGATGCATTTATGTAGTGTTTTGTCCTGGTTGATAGAAATTAATGAGACAGGGTGTTTATTTTTGTTAAGTGTGGAGGAAAATAAACATATTAGTATAATGTAATACATGTATATATATATAGTTAGAAGACTAAGGGACACAGAGGGTGGCTTAGCTTTGAGAGAACACTTCATGAGGAAGTGGGACTTGGTCTTGAAAGATAAGCAGAATTTTGATAGGTGAATAAAGCCTGAGGCCAGTTAACAACCTATGAATTCAGGAGGAGAAGAGTTCTTTTTCAAAAAAGCAATTACAGCTTTAGTTTTATTATTTATTTTTTAAATTTAATTTTATTGTTGTTTTATTATATCCATCCCCTTTTTCCTTCCCTCTGTCCCCTTCCCCACCCACCCACTCCTGTCCAAAATCAATCCCACTTGTCCATGTCCATGGTTCTTCCATCCTAGTTCCTTGATTAAACTGCTCCCCTTCTTTGCCTCCTCCTCTCCCCTACCACCTCTCCCCTCCCCTTTGCCCACTGGAGATCTATTCATTGTATTCATATATCTGGTCCTGGTTTGCTTATTTGTTTTGTTCATTATTGTCCTGAAATGATGAGATCATATGGTATTTTTCAGAAAGAAAGAAGGAACTCCTAACCTTTGCAACAACATGGATGGAACTAGAAAGTATCATGCTTCCAAACAAGGAATAAGCTAGTCAGTGAAAGACAATTACAGCTTTAGTTTTAAAACCATTTAGTTTGAGTGCTTATAGAACATTCAAGAGGGATGTATTTCAAGGTCACTGCTCCAGCTTTAGCATACTAGCAGTCAGTGCCCACAAAGAAAAAAAATTAGAGCAGAAAGGATAAGCTTTTAAAGAGCATCCTTAGGAACTGCCCTTGGAAACTTCTGTTTGTATTTCATTGGACATAACTGTCATTTGGTTACCTTTTGCTTGGATGGGGGAGGGGCTGGGAGTGAACTGCTGGACTCAAACCTGGGAAACTGATGGGAACAGTCAATGAGGCTGTGTGGAGAGAAAGAGGAAGACAAAAGAAAAGAGGGAAGGCGAGAAGGGAGAAAAAGAGTGGAGGCTGGAGGAGAGAAGATGAAAGAAAGGAGAGGACACAAGGTTATTGAGAGGTGGAAAAGGAGAGACAACAGAAGACCAGTACTGTTGTTCTACAATGAAGATGGCAATCTTGGGAATAGATGCATTGGCTGTCAGTATTAGATGCTGCCAAGAAATACAGCAGGAAGAAAACCTAGAGTCTACTGAAGAAAACAAGGAATTGCAAAAATTTCTTAATAGTTTCCAGGGATGCTGCAAGGAAAAGAAGGGACATCATTGATGCTGCTTACTTTGAGAGAGAGGCAAAGTTCCAGAGTGTTCCATATGTGAGCTCTGAGGTGGAGTGGCCCAGCACCTGGAAGTTTTCCCACAATGTTTGTTGTCTTTCACTTGTGTTTCTAATGAATGTAGAAGTTTCTGGAATAAGGAGGGGCTTAGAAGGAAGAACCAGGCCTGTTTCTCTCTACACAGGAAGGAGTGAAGAAGAACTTAGACCTCTAAGGGTGGGTGTGAGGGTGAGAGGAACAGGTGCCTGCTAGACCTGGAGCACCATGGTGACTGGGTTTATATGGAGGGAGGACTGTACTATGAGGATGAGGAAAGGGCCACCATGGAGCACTGAGAAGCCTTTGAGGAGATATCAAGGATCCCATCGAAGGGAGGAGCTGTGACTCTGGAATTGCTGAGACCTTGCCATTGTCTTGCCCTTGACCACATTCCTACTGTCTTCTGCTAAGTGATTAGGGTATGAAAGTGGCTCAAGAAACTAAGAATTAGGAACCAGCTAACAAAGCTCACAAAGCTCCTCTCCTGGACCATCACCCTCCCAACCCCTTCGTGCTACCTCCTCCTTGTATTCCATTTTGCTGTGCTTTCCCACTCGCAAAAACATCTGGCCACTGATGAACTGCTTTCTGTTCCTTTCCCACCTCAGGGTGTTTGCACAATCTGTCCTTGCTGTTTGATTTGTTCTTTAACTTGGCCTGGTTGGCTCCTCCTTCTCATGGTTTCAGCTCCAATGTCCCCTCCCTGGAGCAGTCATCCCAGATCAAGCTCTTTTAGAGTAGTTCTTCCTTCACTTTCTATCACAACAGTCAATTTAATTCACTTTGTAACACTTCTTTCTTTTTGGTTTTGGTCACTCACTGTAGTATGCACAGAGCAGAGACAAATATTTAGCATGTAATAATAATATTCATTGTGTGAGTGAAATGGCATGCTTAAATTCCCAACATAGGTGTACGGAATAAGCCCCCTGCTGAGCTCTTGTCTTAGGGTGCCTGTGGTCCATCCCGCACTGCTCCCAGGAGCACACTGCTTTCCCAACCACTTTGCTCTTAGCCTCCACACCAGTGTGTCTCAGTCTTCAAGCTGGTCATCATGTCAGTCAGGATGCTTTTAATTTTACCCCCTCCCCCTTTTTAATCCAGAAAGGAGATAAACAGTCTGTTCTTTTAATTTTCACACACTTATCTACAGAATTTATTTTTCATATCTGTCTTGGATTACTCAAAAAGTGAAGCAGCTAAGCAGCTGTTCCCTCCTGCTTTTCTGGGTTGTGTTATCAAGTCTGGTTTGCCTCATCAGAAGAAACTCTGCGTCAATCAGATTGTGTCCTTTTTACTTGGTATTATGCAGATGTGGAACCATCTTCAAGTTGAAAGATGAAAAAAAGAAGCAAAGAAAGAAAGAAGAAAGAGCATTCCAAATTCAAAACAGCCTGTAACTTCATCTTATTCTTGTCCCTATGAATTTATCATGTAGCTCTATGAAATAAGGTGATGTTTAGACTCTACCATATTTTTTTTGGAAAACAAAATAATCGGTTCACTTTTAAGGTTTCCCTTCCCTCCAACAGGAGCAATCAGCTGGATATGGGATCAGCAGATCCAGCCTGAGAATCACATAGGTTTCTGCAGATCCTTCATAAGCGAGGTCCTGACACTCTTGCTGACAGAGTCTGTGCATTGCTGAGAAAGGAAGCACATGGCCTTGCTTTTTTTTCGATATGCATTCTTTAAGAGTTGCTAAATTTATAGTAGAGAGGAAGACAGAGGTTTGTATTAAAAAATGTAAACTAGACTCTGAGAAGCTTCACAATATTTCAAAGTGGGTAGTGTTTTTAACCAGTTTCCAATGTTCTTAGCGGTTCCCTTCCGCCCCGAGAAAACAGCCGCAGCACCCCATGAAATCAGTTCCCCCACCGAGCTGTGTCTGCAGCAGCAGGCCAGCGAGGCCAGGCAGCACCTGAAGAATGCCTTTCAAAGATATTTCCGCTGTCTTCAGAAGGGAGCGCCTTTTTGTTCTCTTTCCAGAAGGTCACATGTCCAGTCAGCCTCCTCCAGAGCAGGAGAAATTCCTCAGGAGTTCCCTTTAATTGTGCTTCTGTTCTATATCAGGCCACAAGTGGCTGGGCGCACTGTTTACAAGATACCCTGTTGCTTCTCAGAGTGACCTGGTTTCAGAGTCAGTCCCAGGTGAAACATGAAAGCTGTCCAGGCTTCCAAGACAGCAAGCAGCATTTGTCTGTGAGGCGCGCGTCATTTGATTTAGAGAGGATCAAATGTTCTGTGAAAGGGGCGTGCACACAGAGTTCTCTGATTCCTTAAGGAATCTGATGAAGTTTGTTATTAATTTGTGCAGCTTAATAAGGCTCCATTAATTCTTCCACCTGGTTAAAAAAAAATAGAAAGAAAGAAAAAAGTCAAATCATTTGGTACTTAAAGACCACAAGATCACAGAAAAACAAAACTATAAATATTCTTTGCTTCTAGCAGAAAACCTATATTAATGCATTACTTTTTTATTTTCTGGATTTTTTTCCCCCTGAGATCATCCATAGGCATATGCATTTTAAGTGAAAGCAAGAGAGCAATCACACGTTTTTACTGTTTCTGTTAGATGAGAAAAAGCACCCAGCTGAGTAAGATTTAAAAGTTGTCTTAATGTAGAGCAGAGATATTTTTTCTTAATTAAAATGTATGAAGACAGATTTCAGAGAAATTTTTTCTCTTCATCTCCTCTCCACCTGTTATACAATCCAATTATTATTATTTTTTTTAAGGAGAAATTTTATGAATACAGAAAGAAAAGTTTTATTTTGGATACTACTTAAAAGTGTGCCTTCCCACCAGAACTTTGTGATAAGTTTAGTAAATGATAAGAAAATGGGAAGTGCAAAATGCTGCTTGGAGATTTTTTAAAAATCACACTCTCAATTCCATTACCCTCATGGAAGATGCAAAAACTAAACTTCATGGAAGAACAACATCAAAATATAAATAAAAGTCATAGACTATAAAGGAGATAGAGATGAAAGGAAAATGAAACAGGAAATTCTAGTGGAAAAGCTCCATTCTCAAGTCCCATTAAAGGAAAACACCAGAGTTAATGAGAGTGCTGAGCCCACTTTATCCTGTATTTATTTTGGCCAGGCATCAGCTTTCTCTATGAAGACTGGAGGAATGGAGAGAACTCCAGTCACAAAGCTGCAGGGCTCCTGCAATGTGATGGCTGCCAACCTGTAACATGCAATGAGTGTAAGAGCTTTTGTTAATAGCTCATAAAACAATTTCTTCCACATTAAATCTAGTCATTTTGTGGTCTTTGAAAATGAAGTATGTTTTAATATAATTCTAAGCTTCAAATTCAACATATATGTTCTCAATTAACAATGAAAGGATTAGGTTCTCCACAATGTTGTTTATAAACAAGCAAGTCCTCTACTGCACTTTTTAAAATATTACTTCTCTGCCCCAAAGGGTGGGGATTAATACATAACTCAGGAATTCACTTTTCTTGGTTTACCACAATTTTAAAGTGTTTAGAAGTACCATGTTGAACCAAAAGAAAAGAAAATGACAGCATTATTATACGTTTGGAAAATTTTAATATGATATTCAACCTTATTTCAATTGATCATCTCAAGCTTTCTGAAGTGCAGGCTGCAAGCAGCATTATTACAACTTTATTATTATAAATATGGTAGTGAATTAGAGAAAGACTGAAAGGATCTATCTGAAGTCACATAATTGGACTTGAGAATGGAGCTTTGCCTCTAGAATATGTATTTTCTAGAATATTTATGCTTTATTTCACATATTTCAGCAAGCTGAAAGAAAGCCAGAATTCTCCCAACTATGCCTTGTACCTCATACAGGTGATATGTGTAGAATAAGGTTTGTTTATAAGTAAAATTCTTCAGTGTTTTTCTTGAAGTTTTAATATCTGTATTTTTGTTACCAGACAATATAAACTAAAAATCTGTGGACAGTATTTATTTTCAAAAGGTATTGGTGGCGGTTGCCCTGACTAGTGTGGCTCCCGTTGGTGGGGCCATTGTCCCATGAACAAGTTTGATTCCTGGTCAGGGCACATGCCTGGGTTGCTGGTCCAATCACCAGTCCAGGCTCATATAAGAGGCAGCTGAACCATGTTTCTTTCTCTTATCAATGCCCTCCCTCTATCTCCTCTCTCTAAAATCAATAAGCATATCCTCAGGTGAGGATTAAAGAAAAGTATTGGTGGTGGCTCTGTCATTGGAGCAGGCTCCCACTTCCCCCACCCCTTCCCTATGCACATTTTCCTTGCTTGAGCTCCTTTCTTCTATGCGTCACTTATACTTCTGTGACTTTCTAAATAAGCTTTTGCTTGAATTTGAAAAAAAAAATACTGGTGACAAGAAGCCTGATTTTGATTGCATAACATCCTTTGTACTTAATTATCTGCAATGACACGGTTCTACTGTACATATGTTCCATGACACAGTCTTTACACCCTCAGTAAACTCAGGCAGACATCAAGCTTGTATGTACCTCTCTCTCTCTCTCTCTCTCTCTCTCTCTCTCTCTCTCTCTCTCTCTATATATATATATATATATATATATATCTCCATACCTCTATGTTTAAGGTGGTCAGTGTTTTCAGGAAGCTGTCCTGTTGCTATTTATGGAAATACAGGTGTGTCATCAGGATAGCCCTATAGCTCTGGGAGGCTATGACATCATAAATGTAATTTTAGGAGGAGCTCCAGAAAGTCAAGTGCATTAGGCACACTGTGCAGGATGCTTGGAAGTAGGCACTTGGCCCCAGAGCACCTCTGCTGCTAGCATACTTGGTGATCCTGGGCTTCTCCATTTGCCAGTCTCAGCATTTATCTTCTCATGTGTAAAATGAGTCACTGGATGGGGTTAGACATGCAAAGCCCCTTTGTCTCAAGGAGGTTGTTGCAAGAGTTGAGGAAGGCCAGGCAGGCTAATGTCTGGGGAAAAGCTTGAGTCCCAGTGGGTCACGTCTCAGCAGGCCCCACACCCAGCCAGTCCCATGGAGTGGGCAGGGTAGTGGATGCATAGGTCTTTCCCTAAGAAGTCATGCTTGAGAAGTTAGGGGTTACCTCAGGTACTATGGTTATGGGCCCTAAGTCTCTAATTCACGGTTCAGATTCTAGCTGCTTGGGGCTGGGAGTCAGCTGTGGACTGACGGGAAACAGTATGGCATTTTGGAAAGAGTTTGGGCTTTGGAATCTGCTTTAAAACTGATATCTGTCACAGTGAGTCAACCTCTCATTGCTGTTATCTGTAAATGGGGATAATAATACCAACCCCACAGATTGCTCTGAAAATGAAATAGATACAAGGAAAGCCTTTTTAGCATGCAAAAAGTGTTCCGTGAATATTGGTTCCTGCCCAGTGCTTGGGGATTTGGTCTGCCAAGTGCCTGGTACTTTGTCTTAGGCACCTGGGGACCACTGTCCAGCATGGTTGGTAAAGCATGGCCAGCAAGTGACCCTCCTAGCTCTGACCTCTTTGTTAACCTGCAGACTCACCCTAGCGCATGTTCCCCTTTTAAATGTGGCATGAGCAGTTTGTTCAGTGATGGACTGAGTTATGTGCTTTTCAACTAATGAAGATTGTCGATACCATACTATCATACTGCATGAAGATTTTTATCTCAGTTGCAAGATATTTTGCACTGACCCTCGTGTGCAGTCTCCTTCCTGAGGGTGTGGGCCTGCTCCCATGTACAGTCTCAGTTGCACCATAGTGTCCTTCAACCCCAGCCTAGGGTGGGGAGGCTGGCTGTTCTTTTGCACCACTTGAAATGGAAGGACGGACACACAGGTACTTAATTTTCCAACCCTAGCATTCAGCACAGTGCTGGGCACAGATGTGGTGCTTACAAAACATTAACTGAGCACAAGGGTTAGGTGAACTGGAGGGAGCTGCAAAACCCTTTCTCCTTGTTGTGCTGCTTCTACATTATTTAGGGCTTTGTCCAAATAGCACAAGCTCCACTCCTGCCACACTAAAGACTCTATCACATCTTCCACTTTATGTATTTTATGGCATTGCTTCTACCCATCCAATTTATTATGTATATACTTACTTGTTTATTGCCTATCACCCTCTTCCTCTAGGATGCAAGCTTTGTCCCATAATATGAGACATTTTCTGTTTTATTCAATGCTTAGGAATATATATTGTCCAAAGTAGGCAGTTAATAAATATTTGCTGAATTTATTTGTGGCTTATGATGATCAATAGATACACAGATGTGGAAAGCAGCAATACTTTATTATCTAGAGGTCTAAGTCTGAGCAACAGGAATCTGTTGGAAAATGTTGAACCTAGAAATGACTCTTTCAGCCTTGACAGTTGGCTACACTGACTTCTGGTAGCATAAAAGTCTTAAACCAGGTTATCTTGTTTTCCAGTGTACACCATATTAGGAGCAAACCTGAATGGTGTTGGAGGGAGATACTGACAGGATACCTTTCTGCCAGAGTATAAAAAAAGCTAGTAAGTCAGCATAGGGCTTAGGACTCTTGGTGCCACCCACATGAGAATTATTCATATTTTGTTCTTTGAAATTTTACTTAAAGCACTTCCTCACCTCTGATTCAATTGTCCCAACACCATGAGGTGCCATGTTTTACAGATGAGGAATCTCCTTTCCAAGGTTGACTTAGTGGGAAGGTGAATTTGAAACTTGTTTCTCCAAGCTCCCATATGAATCTTTCTCCATGACTCAAAACAATATAGGCTGTTAAGATATAAAATTAGATAAAGAACACCAGGACTATTCCTTCTGAAGATTGTAAATGTACTTTTCATCTGAGAAGGGCAAAATATAGGTCTTCTCTATCTCAAATCATGGTGATGTTAAAGAATTCTCACCACTTTCCCGGTGAAAATGAGACTGAGGGATTCTCTTTTTTTAAAAAAAAAGCCTGAACTTTAATGAATGGTCCTTGTTAGAGTTTCATCAGGATTTCATAAACCCAAAGCCTAATGTGCAATTTCAGGAGCACAGAATCCTGATTTGACAGCAGATTTAAGAGTGGGAACCATAATTTTCTACCATGATATGAAAATAGGCCCAACTTCCCTCTTATCTGACTCCTTCAGCAGCATTCACAAATAGAGAAACAGTAAAGTAAATATATTTATTTAATTATAATGTCACTGCCATTCATTAAAAAGTACACCAAAGGATACTATGAGCATCATCTCATTTCCTTTTCCCAGGATCCTACTTGATAGAAGAATGTGACTATTAAGAGATAATGGCCAGCCCTGGCTGGTAGCACAGTGGATAAGGCATCGGCCTGTGAACCCAAAGGTCACAGGTTTGATTCCCCAGCCAGGGCACAATCAGGTTGTGAGCCAGGTCTCCAGCCAGGCCTGTAGCTGGAGGCAGGTGAAAGGCGACCATACATTGATGTCTCTCTCCCTCTCTGCCTCTCTCCTTTCCCCTCATTCTGAAAATAATGAAATAAAATCTGAAAAAAAAAGGAGATAATGGCCTTCACTGAAATCTAATCTCTTCCTACCTATGTGACCGGGACAGTTACTTAACCATTGTGAGCCTCAGTTTCTTCATTTGTAACATGCCTGGTCAACACAGGGCTACAGTGATATTTAAAGTTAGAATGATGTACAAAAGCAACGTCAACAATACTAAACACATAGCAACTACTTAGTCACTGTTAACTGTTGTATTGAAATTAAATCCCCTCTTATAACTGAGGAAACAGGTGTAGGAAATAAAATGACATTTCAAAATTACACAATTAGGCAGCCACACCACCAGTTTCTTACACAAACTTTGTTCAAAATTTCCAAGAAAACTATAACAGAGGGCAAATACAGAAAGTCCCTATCTTCTGCTGAGGATAAAAAAGGACAAAATTTTGTCCGTTTTTGCTTATGTAGGACCTCTGCAAATCTCCGTCCAGGGAAAGATTTGGAAAATCCTGATGGTTGCCATTTCAAAAGCTGCCATTTATTCTAATATCAGTTATGAAGACTTTGTGTTTTATTCAAAGAAATCAAATACAGACCTCAAATAAATAGCACTAAATGGATAAAAAGCTTTCCTTTCTTTCTCCTGTGAAACTTAACAAGATAACATATTTTTCTTGAAATCGTATGCCTGTGTTCCTTTGGAACAATTTGGCAGAAGGTAATCATGGTCTGAGGTAACATTCTCTTTAAACTTATCTTTGCAAGGGGCTTGGACCATCACCTTTGCTTGCATACACAGTGCACACTACACTAACTTCTAGTTCTGGTTAGGAGACCAAATTGTTAACTTTCTTAGCCAAGCAGTTGTGGATTTCATGCTGGTTCTTGCCTTGGTAGCTAGAGGAACTTGATGGAGGAGGACAAGAAGTAAGAAAACATTATGGGACAGCCATGTGGAGATGCTCTCTTGGTCAGGGAAGAAGGTAAGCTTATGTGTTAAATCAAGGTTTCTCACCCTTGACACTACTGACATTCTGAATCAGACCATTCTGTACTTGGAGCAAAGGGGAATGCCCTGCACACTGTAGAATGTTTAACAACATCTCTGGTCTCTGCCCACAAGATGCAAGTAGCATCTGATCCCCTAGTCATGACAACTAAAAATGTCACCAAACATTGCTAAACATCCCCTGGGGGAGGAAAGGGGAGGGGAGCAAAAATCACCCACCGTGTTAAAAGCATGGCATTCTTGGCTTTTCCAGGGTAATTAAAGACAGGGGATTTTAGCACTCAGCCTGGATATGCATGGAGTAGGGAAACAGATAGGCATCCATTAATAAGACTATTTGGATATTAAAACATATACTAAATAAATATGTTAGCTATATTGGCTGTATAGTTATTCACTGTGAGGCATAGCTGGGTAGCTTGCCTTTTTAAGTGGTTAATTTAGTTGTCTTGTAATGATTCCATATATCCACAACATGTTGGGTTTTGTTTTTCAGTGTTAAAAAAAACCCTGTTATTTGTAAGCATATCTGATCTTACACATATTATCCCCACTTCTTTAGAAAATAAATTCCACAAAAGAAAAGGAAACGTTGAAATAGATAGAATATGTTAACTGCCACACCAAGACTGTTGTGTGGTTTTGTTCCTTCTGCCCTGGTTTCTTCAAAGCCCAAATCATATTTGTAGGCTGGTGTAAGCCTTTTCCTTTACCCCACTGGGCAGAATTAAAACAATAGGAATAAGAAGAAGAAAGAAAAAGAGAGGAGCAGGTTATCCATGGAAGAATCAAAGTGTCACCCAGTGTCCCTGTATCTCTTCCGGCCACTGCATCTACGTCTCCATGCATGTGTTTCTGTGTGAGCATGTGTGTGCTTGTCTCTCAGTGTGTATATGTATACAGGAATTGTGTATCTGTCTCTGTGTGTCTCTGAGTGTGCTTGTGTGTGTAGATGTGTTTATATATGTACATGTTTGTGGCGTGGTTTGGAATTTGGTCTGTTGGTTGCTCCCAGGCCTGCCTTCCAACCCCCTTTGCAATCTAGAACAGAAAAGGGCCATTAGGAACCGTAGTTAACTGCTGCTGGGAAGATAGAGCTGCTTTGTGAAGCTTGTTTCAAATGGGTTTTGTTTTGAATCTACAAGTTCATTCAAATCCAATCTGAAGCAAAATTCATAGATTGTGATGTCATGTGGATTGAAACCAAAAACGGGCTGTATTTCTGCCAGAATTTACTCATGGCTTCAGGAAACTCCCCCACTCACCAGTTCTCTCTCTCTCTCTCTCTTTTTTTTTTTATACTTTGTGAGCCAAGACTTCAGGGCTGTGCTCTCTGCTAAGCCTTGCTTTCATTTGCAGATTTTTCTTTAACAGCCCTGGTGCCTAAGGCATGCCATTTGTGCTACTATTTCTCTACACTTGTATCACTCATTTATTTTTACATTAAAAGGGTATATATCCTCCTAATTGTGAAGGCTCCAGTGTTGTCTAGGGCAGGAGAAGAACAAGAATTTATTTGTAACCAGGTTCACTTAATTGTTTTAAAGCCAATTGAATTGAGAGAGTTTTCTTAGTTCATAGAAAAGTTCCCTTTGTGGTGGCTCTTACTGGTACAAGGTCCCTATGATGTGACACTGACATCACCTGAGCATAAGGCAGACAAGACACCTCTTTCTTTTCATCACTATGTGGTGTAACTGGATTATACAATAGTAAACCAGCATTTTCATCAGGGACAATTTAAGGAAGGGATCTACTTGAAGTCTGTTTAAGAGCAAGGGTGCACGCCAAGCAATAGGCAGTTGTGTTAAAGGAAGAAGAAGGTTAAACCACAAGGATACAGGACAGACCTAGAGCATGTATATGCCTTTTACCCCTCTGTATCTATGGGACTAGGAATATTGTGTAGGTGCCCCAACACTGTCTATCAAGCCCAGCCCAGTGTCCACATTGTGATCCATGATAGAAGGTATATCCATTTTCTCAGGATTGCATTAGAACTAGGGTCACATCTTATTTCCTGTGGTGAGTGCTTTCTAGCTAGAGGAAACCAAAATCCACCTTCTTCTGATGTAATTGCTGAATGATACCAAAGTGTAAGTGTGTTAGCTCAAACTGTCAGACAGGGGAGTGGATTCTTAGTGATCCAATTAATGAATAGCAGTGGCTTAGGAGTCAGACCTACTTAATGACTGTTTCTCTACATAGACATCTGATGAGCTAAATTCCTAGGACTGCCAACAATGCATTCACTCTCCCTGAACTGCCAGGGGGCAATTCACTGTCCAGATGCCATCAGCTGTATGAGGTCTTCCTTGGCTTTTGGAGAATTACATACACCCTTTTCTGTGCTACTGTGGTGGTGTGTTAACTCAGTTGCAATGCTTACCATTCTGTGTGTATGTCCCTGTTCTCCTTCCAATGTCACCTTTGGCTTCTACAGACAAGATATAGGTTTTTGAGAATTGCTTCTATACTTAGCACATCTACTGATGATTGACTTAGTAAATGTGCCAAAAAAAGCTTGTTGAGAAAATAACTAAGGAATAAATGAGTATAAGTGAGAAGCTCTCCTGAGCAGTTTCCTTAGATTCTCAGTTTGAAAATGCTGTGGTGTGATAAACCAGAGACAGATCAGACACTCCAACACAGAAGAAATGGGAGGAGTCATACAAATGAAATGATTATCCTATTATTTGACCAAGAACAAATTTTTCTCATTCTCTTTTCTCCTTCCTCCTCCATTTCCTAGTCCTCCTTTTTAAAAGCAAACAAATAAAACAAAAAGCCCTTATTCCTGATTTTAGCTTCTTCCTGCTAGAGATTATACTTAATCTTTCAATAACCCAGCTTTATTTAATAGTTGCACATATAATATATAAGCATATATTAGATGCTCTGTGAGATGTCCCTAAACTTACAACATAATTGTTATGAAAGTTACACTAGAGACTTACATATCAAACAATGTGTATCCACTCAGTACTTCACTCATTCATTTGGTAACCAAAACTGTTACCAGTTACCTGCTGTTGTGTCAGAAGTTGTGCTGGGCCTGAGATCATAAATTTATATGATGAACAGAGTTCTGTATATGAATCAGTAGCTCAGTTTTCTTGGCAGAAATCACTCTCAAATTGAGGAGAGTTTTATGAAGTGACCATGTACAAACTTGTGGGCAGGCTTAGGAAAAGTAGCAAAGAATTGCACTGGGTCCTGGGTGAGTGGTGGGAAGATGGAGATGGAGGTGTGCTTTGCCCTTCAATCTGCAGTTGCATTCCTCATGACAAGCTGGGGGACAGGAATGTCCAGCACACAGGGCACAGGGGAGAAGGCTGAGGAGTGGGTCTGAGGGCACTTTGGTCAAGGCAGTAGAGGTGATTGTACTGGAAACACAAACTTGCCAATGCAGATCTGAGCTATACATGGAACTTGAATAATTGGACTTCAGAGTAGAGGAAAGAGGAATCTGGAGGGGTTCCTAAGTATTTTTTTATTTAAATAAGAGATAAATCTACCATTACCAACATTAACAGGGAATACAAAAGAATAAAGAGACTTTGGGGGCAAAGGTGAAGTAATTTGTTTCAGTGCTTTTGAATTTCAAGTGCCTATGAGACATCTAGTGGAGATGCTGGATGGACCTAGAAGTAGAGGCTTAAAACTGGGAAACAAAGAAGTAGTGCTGGAGGTAAGTCAGTTATCAGTAAAGTAAGCTGTGGATAATGTCTCACTGGGGACATGGGGTCTCTCTGCAGGACTTCAGGCTTGATTTTGATTTTAAGGTTTGCCTAAAATTTACCCTTCTAAAAAGGAGGGAAGAGCTTAAGTCTCCTTCCAGAATTCAAGCTGTGTAGAAGGATGGATGGCTTTCTAAAAGGTGGGCAGCAGGTAGGCTACAGGAGGACAAGTCTCTCTCCAGGGTAGGTTTCTGGGGGAACTGAAAATTGCAGTGGAAGAACAGCTCAGCTCTACTTGCGTTTTCCAAGGTTAATGAAAATTAACCTTTTTCATATCAAGAAAAGGTGAAGACTGCAAGATTTGAGCAAAGAAATTATGCTATAAGGCAGCATTGACCTGTACCTAGTGGGCAATGAGTGGAGAGCTCCTAGATGTCTTGTTCATTTTTTATCTCTAAGCATGAACACCCAGAGGTTTCATAGGATTAGAATGGAACAATGGGAGAGAGGGAGGGAGGGAGGGAGAGAGAGAAAGAGAGAGAGAGAGTGGTGGGGGTGGTGGGAGGGGTGAGTTAAAGAGAAACTGAGGTTATGGACCTAGGTTACTTGGAAAGTGGTATTATCTTTGGTAGAAATTGAAATCAGGAGGGCTGAGTTAGTTGAATTTGGGAAGGAAATAATGTATTTGCTCTTCAAGGTACTGAATGTCAAATGATGATGTGAAGTTTACATGAAAATATCTAGTTGCAGCTAGAAGAATGCACCTAGAGCTTGAGGAAAATGTCAAGAAAATGTCAACTTTAATTTTTCAGGTGTTTAGTGTAAACTGTTAGTATGAGATAATGGAATAAAACCCATAGGGTTCAACCACAATCAGGCAGAAGGTGAGAAATAGAAGTATTTAAGGAATGAGATGAATCTATCAGGAAGGGTGACATTGGGCAGAGAGGGAAATGGGGGCAAGTGGCAAGCTTCATTCAGAGAGAAGCTACAGAGAAATAATATTAGCTGGAACAGGTTTGCTGGCAAAATCATGATATTATTTCTGAGTGCACAGTTCAGAGAAGACATAATTAATCTGTTTGCCCTGCCATTGGTGAAATTGTCCTGTCAATGTGAGTGGGCCCAGTTCACAAGGCTCTTCCAATTAATTAGTTTCTGATTACAACTTTCCATTTAATGACTTCAGAACTAGATGTTATGAAGGTAGAATCCTTTGAGATAAAGAATATTTACTATTTTAGTTTCTGTCACTGAAGAAGGCTCAGATATAATTAACTTACTCCCTTTAACTTTAGGGATGGTGCTTGGAAACTCCTGGATACACACATGTGGGGATGTTTGATGATTCTATAAGAATTCTTCATTTCTTGTCTGGGTTGTTATTTTAAAATAGTCTGTGGTTCAATCATATTTTGAGATATTGCTACTAGGTTAAAAATAAACTGTGGCTAGAAACCAAATTAATTTGCTCATATAATTGTTTTTAAAACAGATCTTATGCAAGATATTTTGTACTGGTAAAGCTGACCTGTGCTTCTGGTAATTTGTGGCTAGACACTAAGAAAGACCCTAGCTGATTAGCAACGTTGTACCCTGAATCTGTGGCACATGTGGCTGTCCTCCTGACTCAGAGGAGGTGGGGACTAAAATTTTGTGGGCTGAAGAAGTCTGCCTAGGGGTGGACTCATACTGCTGATACAAGCAGTTAGGCAACATTTCTCAGCCCTTCTCCTCCCCTCCCCCCAGTCCCTGGTGAATGGGCCCCAGCTTCCTGTCCAGCACCCCCACCTTCTCCTCCCCACCCACTTCCTGGAGACTCTTGAGCTATCACAGCTCTTCGCTGGAAGAAGCACTACTGGGCTTTTGCATGCAACCTTAACATTGGGCCAGGCCGTATCTCTTCACTTACCTTCAATTTCTGAACAGGGTCATTAAAGTTACTGCAGAAGGGCTGAAAGGTTCACCCAGATTCATTTCAGCTTATAATGTTACAATGTTACAAATTCTTGGATACTTGAATCTGGCAAAAAGCAGGAAAAAAAAAAAAAAACAAGATTTTAGTGAGAATTCTCCTAATGTTAAAAACAGTTTTCAGCCAGCATGGCCTCAGTCGCTTGAAGTCTGTGGCTTGTAATCGCTAAAGAAATGGTTCCTGTCTACCTCCCTTCCCCGCCCCCCTTTTTAAAATAACTCAGAAAGCAACAACGACCAAGTAGGCGGCAGGCAATCAGAAATAAATGTCTAACTTGGCTTCTGCACAATTGGGGCTTGCTTCAAAGCGCACTGCCTGCCCACTGACCCAGCTTGATTTTTACAGGGATAGCACTACACGGTATAGTTTGGGAAATCTCGGGGGTCCTTCCTGGGGTGCACTGGTAATTTTCTGGTCCCCAGGTCGATCCTGATTAGAAGGCTGACAGCTGTCCAGCGTTCCCGTTCTATTCTGTGAACATACAAAAATCGCATTTAGTTTCTTTAACTTTTATTTCCTGAGGCATTTTATTCTCTTTTATTCCTTCTGTTCCCTCGTCTTTCTCTTCCTCTTGTTTTTACAATCCCCCTGTAATGACTAATTGGCAGTGTTTCCCAGCTTTTTTATGTTCCTCTTGCTCTGGTTACAAGTCGTACTAACCCAGTAATATCCATAGGGACCTATAGACAGCCAACATTTCCAAATGATATACGGCATTCCCCTTTCTTTTAAAGTGTAAAACATTTACAAGGAAATGTACGAATGTATCAGGAACATTTCCCGGGTCGGTCATTAGCGCTTGCCTCCCCGCGCCCAGGGAGCGCCCCGCATGGTCCCCTCCCGCGCGCACGTTTCCGCGTGCCAGTGGGGCCGCCCGCGAGACCGCAATTGCTCTGGCCCAGATTGACGAGCCTCCGATGCCCATTTACTGCGCGCGGCAGCCACTCTGGAGCCACCGCACATCTGGATGGAGTCAGCGGCCGAGCGCCAGGGGCCAGCGCGGCGGAGCCAGCCGAGCGCGGCGGCAAGCGCGAGGGAGGCCGGCGCCCGGCGGCCTCCGCCGGCCCACCCCCCCGTCCGCGCCCCGCTGGATTTCCTGATGTAAACAGAGCGGCCCTGCAAGAGCACAGCAACTCTGCTGAATGTGTCATTTAATGTTCTTTATCTGCTTGGGGTCAAAATAGCGACTTGGAAAAACAGAAGCTTTGCTTTGAATTTAAACAGCTAATAGCCATAGACATGACTGGTCTATATGGGAGGAGGAGGAATGCCGGAAAACTTTAGCTCCTGCTTTTGTGTTTACTTGTTCCACTTTATGGTAATTCGGGGGCTAATTTCATTATCTACAGCCAAATTGGAAACAAGGTGCTGTTTCTGTCAATGGTGCTAAAGGCATGTGTGAGTTTCTTGTAGTGGGTTGAAAGTTCCAACGGTCCTCCAGCGCCAGGCGCCCTGCTGCCCCTCACAGGTCAGCAAAAACTGTTGAGACTTTGATTTTCCCGGAGGGCAGTCCACTATCCTGTTTCTGAGATCAGTGTGTTGCTTTCTGTCACTGAGACCTAGCCAAGAATGTATTTCCTTCCTGGGTTCCCAGAGAGGCTCAGCTCCTGGGGCTAAAAGGACTGATTTTCTATTCTGCATGGTGGGATGTGCTTCCTTTCCCATTTTCCAAGGAATGGGAACGATTCTCACCCAGCTGTCTGCTCTAGTACCTGGCCGGGACTGTTACCTTCCCCCATTTAACTGGTTGCCTCACATCTCGCCTCCCACAGGGGATGAGATATTAAGGTTTTGGGGCTCTGAACATTGATTAAGTAGAAATCAGACAACTATAAACTATGACAGAGTCATTTTGAAATCATGGGAGAGAGGGAAAATACAAAATGATGGTACAGCTTGTGTTGTCATTTTGAATAATTAAAATGAAATGTAGATCTATTTCCGGTTCCGTCACAAGCCTCTTCAACTGTTGGGTCTAGAAAATTTCAACTGGCGGGAGTTATCGTCAGATACTTGCAGAACCTCCCTAACCCTCAAGCAGGGAATAGCTTTTCGAAAGTCTTTAAATGGAAATCAGGAGGCGCCATGGTGCATATCTGAGGGCATAATTTGGCCAATATTCAGGATAGGAGCAGGCTTGGGAGAAGCTTTGAGCTGCTGGGGTAAGATTTCAGTAATGCAGCTTCATGTGAAGATTTGTCAGAATGTGTGCGTCATCTGACACACACACTGCTTGGACGTCAGGAGCACTTGTATGTGGAAAGAACCTTGGATACATCACTGTACTTTGTGTAGGTTAATGGAGAACTCCTTTTCTTCCCACAGACTCTATTTGGATGAATTTGTCAGAAGCTGGGCAGAGACTTAGGGACAGAACCAAGGTCTAATTTGGCAGGTGGGCTGTTAGCAGTATTGCCTGGTGGTTTGATAAGGAGATGGGGCGAAATAAAACCCATAGTTAAAATGAGTTTTGTTTTAAGCAATTCTCTGTACCTCCAAAGGCAAATGTAGTACTAGCTCCACCTCTGTGCTCCCTTTACATGTTAAAGTGCTAAGAAATAGGTCTCTTCCATGACTTCTCGTGACCACTGTGGTGTCCTCACAGAGAGCTGGTAGAGAATGCCGGAATCTTTACTTCAAAACATTGGATTTTTACATAAGTGCTATGTGAGCAGGCAACAAGTTCTAAATATATAATTTTCAGTTTGCTACAGGAGAGACAAGCATAGTTATTTGGTTACTTAACTCCACCAGCCTAGTTTTCTCATCTCTAACATGCAGAAAACATGTTACTAGAAGTTAAATTAGGCCATGCATATGATCTAATTTAGACCAGTGCCTGTTACATAGGAGTTTAATAGATAAATTCTTGCAGTGGAAGATTTTTTATCCCACAGTTTTATTTTGTTTTCTTTTGTATTTTTACTTCCCATCTATCAGGGACACAAGGAATATGAAGACATTTTGAACCCTTGTCCTTAAAGAGATTTCTTTGAAATCCATTCCTAAGCATATGTATCTTGCATTTTCTAGAAGCTCCTTGGTTTTAAACCCAGTGTTGGGCCACATATCCTAATTTTTTAAATCTGGAAAATAAGTTCACCTCAAACATAACCTCACCTGTGCAGATCAACAAGAGCAGATGTAGTTGTAGACCCTCACTGAGGCCAAGGTGCCATGCTAATTACACCTTCCCGTTTTACACCTGGGCCAGTGGAAACCTCTGTGTGTGTGGGTTTGGGGATGTTGTTGGACCTTAAAGAAATGACCCAGTCATACCCAGAGGTTTTTCTCATCAATTGAAATGTTTATTGAGATAGTTGTAGATTCACATGTATTCCAAAGGAAAAATGTGAGCAATCTCGGATACTCTTTATCCAGTTTTAATTCCCAATATTTGCAAAATTGTAGGACAACATCTCAGCTCAGATATTGATATTCACACAATTCACCTACCTTATTCAGTTTTATTTGCATTCATTTATGTGTATGTTTATTTGTTCTATAGTTTTGTCACATGTACAAGTGTGACAAATGTATACTTGTTCCTATGTACACTACCATAGTCAAGACACTGATCAATTCCACCAACACAAGTATCCCTCCTGCTGCCCACATCCCTCTTACCCTTTCCCTCCCTCCCCGCCTAGTTCCTACCCTTGGGGAGCACTAATTTGTTCTCTGGTTCTAAAATTTTGCCACATCAAAATGTTACATAAATAGAATCACACAGTATGAATTTTTTGGGATTGCTTTTTTGACTCAGAGTATTTCCTGGAGATTCCTTCAAGTTGTGCATATGTCAATAGTTCATTCTATTTTATTGCTGTGTAATATTCCATAATAGAGCCATACCACAAGTTTTTAATTCAGTTGCCTGCTAAAGGATATTTGGGCTGATTCTAGTTTTGGATATTACAAATAAGTATGCTGTGACATTTGGGTATAAGTTTATGTCTGAAAATAAATTTTCATTTTTCTAGGATTAATGTCCAAAAGTGCCATCTCTAGTTTATATGATACTTAATGTGTAATTTCATTAAAAAACAACTGCCAGATTATTTTCAAAACATTCTACATTCCTATAGCAACGTAAGAATGATTCAGTTTCTAACCACCTTTTGTGGTGTTACTTTTCCCTTTGTCTTTATTATTATTTTTTTTTTATGTAGCCATTCTGATAAGTATGTAGTGATCTGATTTTGGTTTAAATGTTCATTTCCCTAATGATGTTAACTGTCCTGTCATGTGTTTATTTGCCATGTGAAAATCCTCTTAGTGAATGCCTCTTCATGCTTTTTGATGATTTGCTAATTGAATTATTGTTATCATTGTCATTATCACTGTTGAGTTTTGAGAGCTTATATTTTCTGGATACTAATCTTTTATCAGATGTGATGTTTGCCAAATTTTCACCCTGTTTGTAGCTTGTTTTTTCATTCTCTTTACATGAACTTTCACAGAGGAAAATCTTTCACTTTTGATAAGGTCAAATTCATCAATTTTTTGTTTTATGGATGTGCTTTTGGTGTCAAGTCTATTTGTCTAACCTTAGATCCTGAAGATTTCTCTATGTCTTTTTCAAAAAGTTTTATAGCTGTGACTTTATACTTATGTTTATGAGCCAGTTTGAATTAATTTTTGTAGAAGAGGTATAATTTGAGGTTCACTGGCTTCTTCTGCCCCAACATTCAATTTTAGTAGTACCATTTCTTGAGAAGTATTATTATTTTCCTTCGTTAAGTTACCTTTTCACCTTTATCAAAAATCAGTTGAAAATATTTATCTAGTTTTATTTTTGTGTTCTTGCCTTTGTTCCATTGATCTAATGTTTATCTCTCTGCCAATACCACGTCTTGATTACTGTAGCTATAAGACTTGATACCAGATAGAGTGCTTCCTCCCACTTCATTATTCCTTTTTAAGACTATTTTAGCTGTGCCTTTCTATACAATTTTTAGAATAAACTTGTCTATCTACAAAAAGACTTGTTAGATTTGGGTAGAAATTGAATTAAACCTATAGACGTACTTGGAAAGATTTGACATCTTTACTAGGTTGAATTTTCCAATCTATGAACAAATGTGTCTCTCCATTTATTTACATCTTCTTTTATTTATTTTATTAGCATTTAAAACTTTTTAGCACATAGCTCCTGGATATGCTGAAAGTGTATTATCTAAATACTAAATTTTGGAGTAATTATAAATGGTAATTTGTTTTAATTTCATTTATAAATGTTCATTGTTAGTATATAGAAATGTGATTATTTTTGTGGGTTAATCTTGTATTCTGTGACCTTAACTTACTTTTTACTTCTAGGATTTTTTTTTTTTTTTTTTTTTTTTTGTAAAATCTTTAGGATTTCTTTGTAGACAATCATGTCTACAAATACAGTTTTATCTTCTCCTTTCCAACCTGTATGTCCTTTTATCCCTTCCTTTTGCTATTGCAGCAGTCAGAATTTCCAGTACTATGTTGAGTAACAGTGCTAGAGCTTTGCATTTTCCCTGATCTTAGGGAGAAAGCATTCAGTCTTTTTATCATTAAGTATGATGTTTGTTTTATGTAGATGCTAGATCTGCTTTGTGGGGTTGAGGTAATTCCTCTATTTCTAATTTCCTTCTACTTTTATTACGAATGAGTATAGTGTTTTGTCAGATGTGTCTCTGCATCAAATAATATAATTATTTTTGTCTCGTCTTTTTTTTCCCCAGTGTTTTATTTTGTTTTTAAATTGAATGTTTTAAAAAAAATTTTAATTAAAAATTTTCTAGTTCTTAATCCATAAGTTTTGATAATTTTTCTTATTTATTTATTTACCATATGATCTCACTTATATGTGGATTTTTAAAAATATTAATTTTATTGTTGTTGTATTACATCCATCCCCTTTTTACTCCCCTCTGTCCCCTTCCCCACCCAACTACTCCCCAACAAAGTCAATCCCACTTGTTGTCCATGTTCATGGTTCTTCCATACTAGTTTATTGATTAAACTGCTCCCCTTCTTTGCCTCTTCCTCCCTCCTCCCCCGTCTCCCCACCCCCTGTCCCCTGCCCACTGAAGGTTTATTCACTATATTCATGTATCTGGTTCTGTTTTGCTTGTTGTTTGTTTTGTTCATTATTGTCTTGTAATGGGTGAGATCATATGGTATTTGTCCATCACTAACTGGCTTATTTCACTAAGCATAATACTCTGCAGTTCCATCCATGTTGTTGCAAAGGGTAGGAGTTCCTTCTTTCTTTCTGCTGTGTAGTATTCATTGTGTAAATGTAACCAAGTCATCCACTGATGGGCACTTAGGCTGTTTCCAGCACTTGGCTCTTGTAAATAATGGTGCGATGGACATAGGGGTACATAGGTTCTTATGAACTGGTGTTTGTTTTGTCTTGTTGAAATGGTGGAGTATATTGATTGACTTTCAAATACTGTACTAGCCCTGAATGTCTGGAAAAATCCCATGTGGTCACTTTGTATCATTCTTTTTATACATTATTGGATTTAATTTGCTGACATTTTATTGAGGATTTTTGCAGTTGAGTACATTAGGTATATTGAGCCACAGTCTTACTTTTTTTTTTCCCCCCTCATTATCTCTGGTTTTAGTTGCAGGAGAGCACTAGTATCATAAATTGAGATGGAAAGTGTTCTCTTCTTCTTCATTATCTGGAAGCGATTGTGTAAGATTAGCTTTGGCTTTAAATGTTTGGTGAAAGTCTCCTGTTTTATGAACCATCTGTGCTGGATATTGCTTGCTTTTTTCTTTTTCTTTTTATTCTAGCAGCTTTTAATTGTCTTTTATGATTGTAGAGCTATTCAGATTGTCTATTTTGCCTTTGATAAATTTTGGTGGTTTGTGGTTTTCAAGTAATTGGCCCATTTCTTCTAAGTTGTAGAAGTTATGAACATAAATTTGTTTATGGTGTTCTCTCTTATCTTTTAATGACTGTATAATCTGTGGTAATAACCCTGTTTGTGATTTGTGTCTTCACTCTCTTTTGCCATTTTTGCTATGGGTCTGTCAATTTTATAAGTTTTTCACTGAACTAGTTTTGTAATTTAATCATTTTCTGTATGATTTTCCTATTTTCACTTCATTTCTGCTTTTTTTAAAAAAGATTCTATTTATTAGTATTTTTTTAGAGAGAGAGTAAGGGAGAGAGGCAGAGAGTGAGACATCATTATGTGGTTGCCTTTCACCTGCCCCAGCTACAGACCTTGCTGGAGACTTGGCTTGCAACCTGGTTATGTGCCCTGGCTGGGACTAGAACCAGCGACCTTTGGGTTTGCAGACCAGTGCCTTATCCACTGTGCCACCAGCCAGGGCCTACTTCTGCTTTTATAGTATATCTTTTCTTCTGGCTACTTTATATTTATTTTGCTCTTCATTCATTAGTTCCTCAAGATAGGGACCTAATTGGACCTTTCCTTGTTTCTAATTAAGAGTACACTAATGTAGGTATTTAGTCCTACAAACCTTTGTCTCATCACTAGTTTGTGTCCTATTTTGATATGTTGTGTTTTTGTTTTCATTATATTCTATATTTTTAAAAAATCATCTTTTGAGATTTTCTTTTTTACTTATGGATTATTTAGAAGTTGGTTTGGAAAATTTCCTGTTGTCTTTTAGTTATGGATTTCTTCTTTGAGTCTATTTTGGTAAGAGAATGCTCTGTATGATTTTAATTCTTCTAAATTTGTTGGTGTTTATTTTATTGCCCTACACATGGACTACCTTGGGGAATGGTCTATGCACATTTGACAAAATTTATATTCTACTGTTGTTATGTAGTACGTTTTATGTAAGTCAATTAGATCGCCCTGACGGACTTTATTTTTCATTTCCTCTACATCCTTGCTGAATTTCTGCCTAGAGGTACTATCAGTTGCTGAGATGGGCTGTTGAAACCATCAACTATATTTGTGGATTTGTGGATTTCTCTTTTCATTTGGATCAGTGGTTTTATATATTTTGAGGCTATGTTTTTTGTTGTTGTTTTTGAAAACATAATATTTGACTTTATTAAAAATACTTTAAAAAATAAATATGCTTTGCTTATTTTCCCCCTTAAACTCATTTAAAAGGATTTTAAAAAATTTAATTTTATTGTTGTTGTATTACATCCATTCCATTTTCCCTCCCCTCTCTCCCCTTCCCTACCCACCCACTCCTCAACAAAGTCAATCAAAGCTGTTTTTTGCTGCTAGCACAATTAGGATCATTATTTCTACCCAACAGATTATTCTTTTAATCAACAAATCTCTCTACACACACACACACACACACACACACACACACACACACACATATAACTTGGTCTTTAGTAATTTTTGTTGCTCTGAAGTCTGCTACATATTAATAGAACTACTACTGTATTTTTAGATAATGTTTACATGATAAGTGCATTACCATACTTTGCTTTCAACCTGCCTTTGTTAGCAGCATATAGATGGATTATGCTTATTTATCCACTGTCTTAATCTCCTTATTTTGATTAGTATATTTAGAGAATTTACAATTAAGGTAATTATTGCTATGTTAGTGCTTAAAAGTGCCATTTTATTATTTGTCCTCTGTTTTTCTTTCTTCCTTTTCTTTCTGGATTACTTGAGCATATTTCAGTTTATTTGTCTTTACTAGTTTAGTGTCTTCTTGTATAGTTTTGGTAGCGGTTGCCTTGGGTATTAGCATATACATATGTGACTTGTAATAGTCAACTGGTATCAGTGTTTTCGTTTTCATTAAAATGTTGACATATCACTTCCACTTGGTTTCTTTACCTTCCTTGCTTTTAAGTTATCATTTGCTTTTGAATCTGAAGGTGTTATGATTTTGTTTCAATTAACAAATATACTTTACAATACTCATAAGGAAAAGGATAGTATACTAAATGTACCCATGTCTATTCTTTCTGTTGTTTCTTCTTCCTTCCTGATTATTTTTCTTCTATTTTTTTTTTTTTATTATTTCCTTTCTATTTCAAATATTTTTTAAGCCAATCTTTAGGGGTAGACCTGCTAATAACAAGGTATTTAGTTTTTCTTCTTTTGAAAACATTTTTATTTCCCTTCTATTCCTGAAGGATAGTTTTCCTGGCTCTAGATTTCATGGCTCACATTTCTTGCCTTTCAGCACTTAAAAAATATTATTTGAGGTATGTTCAGCATTTTGGATCTGTAGGTTTGCATTTTTGACAGGTTTGTAAAGCTTACAACTGTTATTTCTTACAATACACCTTCAGGCACCCACTCCTGCCACCTCTTTTCCCTGTGGGGCTTAAGTGATGTAAATGTTAAATCTTTTGTCTCCCAAGGTCTAGGGCTCTGTTAATTATTATTATTTTTTAAATATTTTTTCCCTGTTATGTTATTGGGTGAATATCTTGTTCTGTCCTAAAGTTCTCTGATTAATCCTCTTCATCTCTGCTCTACTATTAAGCCCATCAGGATTCTTTGGGTATAGTCCAAGTAGTAGAATTGCTGGATCAAAAGGCAGTTCCATTTTTAGTTTTTTAAGGAAACCCCATACTGTTTTCCACAGTGGCTGCACCAGCCTACATTCCTACCAACAGTGTATGAGGGTTCCCTTTGCCCCGCATCCTCGCCAACACTTTTTTGTTGATTTGCTGATGATTGCCATTCTGACAGGTGTGAGGTGGTATCTTAATGCAGTTTTAATTTGCATCTCTCTGATGACTAGTGATGTTGAGCATTCTTTCATATGCCTCTGGGCCCTTTGTATATCTTCCTCAGTGAGTTGTCTCTTCAGGTCCTTTGCCCATTTTTTCATTGGGCTGTCTGTCTCCCTGGTGTTAAATTGCAACATTCAACATTAGTTCTTTATATATTTTGGAGATCAGACCCTTGTCTGAGGTATCATTGGCAATTATGGACTATACCCAAAGAATCCTGAAACACCAATTCATAAGAACCTATGCACACCTATGTTCATAGCGGCACTATTTACAATAGCCAAGTGCTGGAAACAGCCTAAGTGCCCATCAGTGGATGATTGGATCAAAAAACTTTGGTACATTTACACAATGGAATTCTATATAGCAAAAAGAAAGAAGGAACTTGTACCCTTTGCAACAACATGGATGGAACTGGAGAGTATTATGCTTAGTGAAATAAGCCAATCAGTGAAGGACAAATATCATATGATCTCACCCATTATGGGACAATAATGAGCAAAACTAACAACAAGCAAAACAAAACCAAGCATATGAATACAAGGAACAGGCCTTCAGTTATCACGGAGAAAGGGGTTAGGGGGAGGGGAGAGGCAGAGGCAAAAAAGGGGAGCAGCTTAGACAGGAACCTAGTATAAAGGAACCATGGACATGGACAACAGGTGGGATTGACTTTGGGGGGAATGGGTGGGTGGGGAGGGGGACAGAGGGGAGCAAAAAGGGGATGGATGTAATACAAAAACAATTAAAAAAAAAAAAAAGCCCATCAAACCAATTTTCATTTCTATTGTTTTGTTTTTCAGATCTATAATGTCCCTTTTTTTCTTAAATTTTTACCTATTTTCTGTGATTTATTTGTTTATTGGTTTAAAAAATTTATATTTGATTATTAGAACAGTTTTAGGACTAATGTTTTAAAATCCTTGTCAGATAATTCCATCATTAAATTAGTAT
The DNA here is from genome assembly GCA_004026585.1 of Noctilio leporinus. Taxonomy (NCBI): domain Eukaryota; kingdom Metazoa; phylum Chordata; class Mammalia; order Chiroptera; family Noctilionidae; genus Noctilio; species Noctilio leporinus. Next base: position 92,203 of record PVIW01005630.1, read on the forward strand.
CATTTTTGGTATCAGTTCATTATCTTTTTTCATTCAAATTATGGATTTTTCTAGTTCTTGGTATGACAGGTAAATTTCAGTTGTGTCCTGGATATTTCTTCTATTATGTCAGGGGTCTCTAGGCTCTATTTAAATTTTTATATTTTAGTAGATAGTCATCTTGTTAGATTTAGCGTATGAGTCCTGGACTAGTTTTGTGAACTATGGTTCCAATGGCAATTTAATTTTCAGAATCTTTGCCATGTTCTTTTGGTCTGCTGGGTTTTTCTGGTTCCCTGGTGCTTACCCTGGTCCCTGCTGATATATGTGAAGAGCAGAAGGGGCTTCTCAAGCTGGCTTCCAGTTGTCTGTTAATGGGAGAGGAGTGTGGTAAGATCATTGTACCTGTGCTTCAGGCTTCCCAAGTATGTCTGGACAGTCAGGAGAGCCCCAGGCCCTCTGAGACACGGTGTTCCCCACCAACCCTTATACTAAGGTGGATCTTGTCTCTGATTCTACTCCTGTGCAGATGTGTCTAGGCAGGAAAAGGGCATCTCAGGCCCAGTGGAAAGGAGAGCCCTTAGGCCACAGACTTCTGGTGGGGTCCTGATGGGCACCTGATGGTAGTTTACCAGCAGGTTGTTAGAGGAACTTTTTCTACCTGGGTGCTTGCTGTTGTTGGGTGGAAGTTGGGAAATATCACCCCTGGTTGCTTTCCTCACTGGGTGGGGACTGAGTGCAGGCACTGTGCTGTTCTTCTGGCCCTGGTTTCTAGGCACACATGCCTCCCTCTGACTTCCTTCCAGAGTTGTCCCGATGTTGCCTTGAGCACTATTCCAGAGTTCATAGCTGTGCTTAATGGGGGGACAGGGAAGATGTGTTTATGCCATCTTTGTCTCTCCATCTGACTTTTATCCTGGTTCCTCATCAGTAAAATAATTTAGTAATTTGAGTTTCCATGCAGTGCAACAGTGTGATTGAGAGCCCAGCCTAGGACTAGGGCTCCATTAGCCTGTGCACATGATGTTGACTAATCATTTCTTGGGCTTGAACATTGCTACCAGGGGTAGTGTGCCCTACATGTCCATTCCCAGGTTTATAACTGCTACCATGGTACAGTTATTAACAGTGACCTGTGACTCCCCAAAGGGCACTAGTAGGGACAAGTTGTTGTGAGGTATCAAAAAGCTAACTCTTGGTGGCACATTGTAAGACCTCAATGAAGGTCACCTATTGTTTACATTATATGATTCTTTTCTTTAAAAGTGTAATATACATATGTTATATATGTCCTATATTTAAATCATATCTCAAATATTAAGAACACTCTATTTTCTTATTTTAGTAAACATAAATATAAGTTCTCATCTTTCCTTCCATACTCAAGGGACTGTCTGGTGCACCCCTGGTGCTCACCTTCTTGCATGAAGAAATCCATGTGCCGGCCAGCCCCAGGAGTAAGCACTAGAAGTTTGATACTCGCTGGTGAGATGGCCAGACAGTGAGTAAATAGATACGCAGATGCAGGAAGGCTGAAATCACTTTTAACTGAGAATCTTGACGTAACACGATAACACAGTGTTCTTGTTTTGATATTTCCCTCATTAACTTCAACCACATTTATTGTTCCCCAGGCTGCCCATTTCCTCAGAGGCTGCTGGGATGAGAAGAGAGTGGGGGCACTTTACCCTCAAGTCTGTAATTCAGTTTAGGAAACCGGCTGATGGAGAAACTTGGGGAAAACCTAGTACACTAATTGTGGACAGGGAAGAATTTGAGCTATGAGAATGAAATACAAGAGAGATAATATAGGAGGCTGTGTCTTGTTTTATATGTGACAGTTTCTAAAACTAGTATTTTATAACACAGTATGCTAGCAAGTTACACCTCTGTTCTTAGTTGTAGGCACTATGGAAGAAAAGATTTCATGCTCTGAATCAATTTATGAATGTTTCCTTTTTGCAAAATTTGAACTTTGTTCTGTTGCTGGCTTAATTAACATCCAGGCATTTTAATAGTAGCAGAAACATGTTTCAGTGTGGTTTCCTTGCTTCTCAATTACAATTTTTATGTAAATTTAATGATGTGCTAAAAAGGGGCCCCTGGAAGCTATTCATATGTGTTTGTACTATCTCTTATTTCCCAAAAGTGTGGATATGTGGAGAGTTATTGGAAATTTGCCATTAGTTTCTCCCAAGGTTCATGTTTACATCATACTGTTTTAAAAAGTTGATAATGGACAACTGCACCAAAATTACTACTAAGCTACAAAACAACCATCATTCAGAACCACTTAAATCTAGAGGTACATGGGCTTCAGAATCCCTTTGTCTCACTCAGCCATAGCCCTTGCTGGTTTTCATAGCCAGAAGGTAGAGGGGAACTTCTGTTGCTGTCATAGAAAGGCTGGGCTGGAGAGCCTGGTGTGGGGCTGGGATCTGTTGCTTCTCAGTCAGGACCTAAGCATCTGAGATATCACTCCTGATTTTTAACTGCCACCCATGGACGTGGGACAAGCCCATTCTTCATCTCTGCCCTTCCTCCCAGTCTCAATGTGGATTCTTCTGTGAATCCATCTGCAACAGCAAGGTTGGACCTAGTGGGTATTGTGATGAGTAAAATAAGTCAGACAGGGAAAGACAAATGCCAAAAGATTTCACTTATATGTGCAACCTAAAAAACAAAATAAATGAACACACGAAACAGAAAGAGACTCATAGATACCAAGAATATTTTGATGGTGGATAGATGGGGAGGGCGTTAAAAGAATGGGTGAAAAAGGTGAAGGGATTAAGAAAGACAGATTGGTAGTTACAGAATAGTCACAGGATGTGAAGTACAGCAAAAATAATGCAGTCAGTAATATTGTAATAATTATGTACGGTGTCAGATGGACCCTAGATTTATCTGGGTGATTGCTTTGTAGGTTTTGTAAATGTCTATAATCACTAGGTTGTACACTTAAACTAATAAATATTGTACATCAATTATAATTGAAAAATAAAAATTTTTTAAAGAAAAAAGTTGATGATAAGAGTCTTCTTTTTTATAAAGGAACCATGGACATGGACCACAGGTGGGATTGATTTTGGGGGGAATGGGTGGGTGGGGAGGGGGACAGAAGGGAGCAAAAAGGGGATGGATTTAATACAACAACAATAAAATTTTTAAAAAGTGTTCTTTTTTATTCAGGGAATGAACTGAAGAAAAACTAATAAATTATATTAGGAATTACCCTTTTTTGGTATTTAGAATATTATTCTTCCAATTTTTATTTTACTATTAATTTCCAGTTATACCAAAAAATTCTTGGCTAGCCAATGAAGAGATCAATGACCTATCAACTAGCTTTTTTTTCTTAATCTTCAGTTATTTCAGTACCACTTTCCATCTACTCTAAAGATGACTATTTAATCAAATGAATGCTCTGGTTTATCAGTCTTAAAATTACTTTAAATAAATGTTGCTTTGTACTCAAGTGAGACACTGACTTTGCCTCAAAACCCTTTAATAATATGATGTCCTAAATGTATTAAGGGCTCCATACCTTATCTCTGTAAATGTGTTTTCTTTTATTTTATTTTTGTTTTTTTTAATGTGTTTTCTTTTAAAAAGCACTATAGATTTTTTTTTTTTTTTTTAAATAGAGTCTTGGTGGTGTTAATGAAAGAATGTTGAGAATAAGACATTTCATGACACCTGTTGCTAGAATGATATGACTAATCAAGACAACTTTCCAAATAACTCTAAAATATTTTATGTTATTTTCTTACCTGCCTTATTATTTTTAATAGAAAAAAATAAAGCCATTTATCTTATTGTTCTATCATTCAAACAGGATACTTGCAGGCCAGTGTTCTCCAGCACATTTCATCTTAATGTTGCCAACACAGTGCAATTAATTTCAGAAGTACACAGTATAATCAAGAAGAATTAGTTACAAATGGACATTAAATTTTATGAGGATGAAATGCTATGAGGGTCTTAGGTTATATGCAGAAGCACTAAGTTGTGAAGCCCAGATTAGTGATGAATAACATCATGTTAGATTTTTGCACCAGGGCACTGTGCAGGGATAATGCAATCATATGGGCCACTTTCCTGTTATATCTCTGTCAAACTATTATTTTTCAGAGAAAGGTAAATGTATAATTCTTATGTAGATATAAATATAAACATGTTGAAATTTTTATTTTATTACTTAATGAGGGAAACAGAAAGATGTTCAAACCAAACCAAATGAAATTTAAAACAAAACAAATTTATGTATGGAGTAAGTGAATTGAATTGCAAATGGAGGCAAAACTGGCTTTTCCATAGGAACACTGAAATATACCAAAATTCTATAGAACGAGACAAATTTACACATTTATTCTTTTCTGCAGTTTACAAAGAGACACAAAATAGCTTGATGACAATGGATAAGAAAATCAAATGGACTGGAAGAGTGTGCTATAGAAAATGCCTTTTTGTTTGTTTGTTTTTCTAAAGACTCTATTGTTTTTAGAGAGAGGGGAAGGGAGGGATGCAGAGAGGGAGAGAGACATCAATGTATGGTTGCCTTTCAGCTGCCTCCAGCTACAGACCTGGCTGGAGACCTGGCTTGCAACCTGGTTATGTGCCCTGGCTGGGAATTGAACCAGCAACCCATGGATTCACAGGCTGGCACTATTCCCCTGAGCTATCAACCAGGGATACATTGTATTTTTGTTTTTAATATTTTATTTATTATTTTTTAGAGAGAGGGAAAGAGAGGGAGGCAGAGAGGGAGAGAAACATCTATGTATGGTTGCCTTTCACCTTCTTCCAGCTACAGGCCTGGCTGGAGACCTGGCTTGCAACCTGGTTATGTGCCGTGGCTGGGGAATTGAACCAGTGACCTTTGGATTCGCAGGCTGGTGGTGCCTTATCCACTGTGCCACCAGCCAGGGCTTTGGGATGCACTGTTTTGCATTGAAATTCAACAATTATTCTTTCCATCTTGCCTCTGTGTTTACCACCCTCCCCAAAAGTGAGTTAAATCAGAGACAAAAATTAAAAACAAAACAAAAAGCAACAATAGGGAGAGAGAAGATGGCAACAGAGTAGAGAGCAGTGCTGATGGTGTTCTCAAGTACCAAAGCAGCTAGAGGACACGATAGGGAGCGTGAGACATCTTCAGGACCCTAGGAATTGGGGCGGGCAGCATCTGGACACAGGGGAGCACAGCCCAGAAGCAGAGGAGGCCAGCAGGACAGTAGGTGAGGCATTCCCGACCAACCGGCTGGCGGGCTGAGGTCGACTCCGGGCAGGGGCGGCTCTGCCCAGAGGGGCGCTTTTGACTGAGGCAGCTCCAGGCTCCCTGGCAACTGGAAGTCTCAACAGTGAAGTGCGGGCTGCGAGGGCAAACGCCATAGGGAACGTGGAATTGAACTCTTGCAGGGGAGGACTGTGTGAGAGACTCACTCCGGCAACAGGGAGAGGAGGCTCCTGGTGGGGCTAGAGGCGGAGGAGAAGAATCCTGCGGGAAGCAGGAGCGGGGGAGCAGGGAAGTGCACTGGTCAGGGCGGTGAGAGGGCCGAAAACAGTGCTGCTGGACCACCAGGGAAACAGAAGCTAGAAGCCTCTATGAGGGGGAGGCCCAGCCCTGCGCAACCACACAGGCCCCAGGCTCCATGGAAACTCCAAACAGCGAACTGCACAGCTGGGAACTAGTAGCGGGGGCAACTGACCCACCACTGCCAGAGACAAAGGCCGCACCACCCACGCCTGGGAGGGGCTTATCACAGAGGACTCAAAAAGGGCTCTGCAGAGAGCTGGTTGGCTTGGAGGAGTGGTGCCCGCCCCGGAAGGGCGGGACAGTGTAGGCAGACCCCCAGACAGTGTTGACAGACAGGGGTGGCCTCCTCCCAGAACTGCGGGGGTGGGGCCAGTCATCACAGAGACCAGGAAAGTTGCTGGCTGCCCTGCAGGGGTGCTGGGTGCTCATTCTGGGCAGGAACCTCCGCCAGGAGTGGGAGGGGGCACCCTGCGGGCTCCAGAATACCGGCAGCCCTAACACCCAGCCAGGCTGCAGAAGGGCCAGCCTACCAGGGGGCAGACACTCAGAATCAGCCCTGACTGTGACACTCAGAGGCCCTGCCACACACCAAGACTGGCAAGAATATAGACTATAGACTGTAAAGTCCTGACCAAGAAAAAGAGGCAGCCTCGGGAAAGGGGTTGCTGCTAATCTCAAGCACCTGAGTTATACCAAGAGCAATATGAACTATTAATCCCCAACATATCCTTTGCAAAAGTTACTTCTCACATATTCTTAATCCCCCCCATACCTCAATCCACCTAAATACCCAAGACCCTCCCCCTACTCTCCAATTAAAGTCTACTCACTCTGTGGCTATAACGCATTCCCAGTCCTCAATCGAAGTATTCCTCCCTTCCCTAGCCACCTAAACCCTTTATTCTTTTCTTCCTTCCTCTTTTTTTTTTTTTAATTTTTTCTTTTCCTTTTCTTCCTGGTAAAGCCCACAGGTTCTGGCTCCACCTGGACCAATCAGAAATCATAAAGGGGGAACAGACACCTAAAATCTTTCTTTATTAATATCGATTTCTCTTTGTCTTGTGACTTTCTCCCATTTTTTTCTTTCTTTCTCTTTCTCTCACTCTCTCTCTTTCTCTCTCTCTCTCTCTCTCTCTCTCTCTCTCTCTCTCTCTCTCTCTCTCTCTTTCTTTCTTTCTTTCTTTCTCCTTTCTTTTCTCCCTGATAAAACCCACTGGTCCTGGCTCCACCTGGACCAAACAGAGACCATAAAGGGTGAACAGACACCTAAACCCTTTCTTTAGTAATATGATTTCTCTTTCTCTTGTGACTTTCTCCTTTTATTTCTTTCCTTTTTTTTTTCCCCTCTGCTAAAAGCCCTCAGGTCCAGGCTCCATCTGGACCAGTCAGGGATTATTAAGTGTGAACAACCAATTAAACCCTTTCTTCTTATTATTATTATCATTTTTATTTCTTTTTTCCTTTTACATTTTTTTTGTTTGGTTGGTTTGGTTTGGTTTTTTGTTTTTGGGGTTTTTTTTCTTTGTTTGTTTGTTTTTGCTTTTCTTTGGGCTAAAAGCCCACAGGCCCAGAATACAACCAGACAGCCCAAATAAAGGACACACCAAGAACAGCAAGTGGAGAAAATCTGAGAGACAGCAATATTAAACTCCACAAATCTCCTATCACAGAAGGGTGCTCAACTAAGGCAAGGAAGCAAAGCAGGTTAACCCAAAGAAAGAACAAAAATAAATAAGTAAGTAAGTAAATAAATAAATAAATAAATAAAAAGCAAGAACAGACACCCAAAATGGGGAAAAAAAGAATCAGTCAGTCCATCACCAAAAGAAAGGAAGAATCCCCAGAAAGAACACAAAATGAAACAGAGGCACATGGAATATCAGATAAGGAATTCAAAAGAATGATGATAGAGAAGCTCAGTGAGCTCAGCCACATCAAAGAAAACTGTAAACAACTCCAGGAGAACTACAAACAACTCCAGGGAAATTACAAAGAAATCCAGGGGAATTACAAAGACCTACAGGGAAATTACAAAGCACTCCAGGGAAGTTACAAGGAACTTACTGAGAACTACAACAGCATGAAAAAGGACATGGAAATGATCAATAAGTGCAAGGAGGAAATGAAGAATACAATTTCTGAATTGAAGAATACAGTAGAAGGAATCAACAGTAGGCTAGACGAAGCAGCGGACTGGATCAGTGAATTGGATGATAATGTAGACAAATACTCCAAGACAGTACAAGAGAATCAAAAAAGGCTGAACAAGACTGAAGAGGGTTTAAGAGAGCTGCAGGACAACATGAAACGTAACAACATCCGTATCATAGGGATACCAGAAGGAGAAGAGAAACAAGGAATGGAAAACCTGTTCAAAAAAGTCATGATAGAAAATTTCCCTAACATGATCAGTGAAAACATTAATCCAGTTCAGGAAGCACTGCGGGTCCCAATGAGGATCAATCCAAACAGACCAACACCAAGGCACATTATTATTAAAATGGCGAATTTCAAAGACAAAGAGAGAATCCTAAAAGCATCAAGAGAGAAAAGACAAATAACAAAGGGGCTCCAATAAGGCTATCAAATGATTATTCAACAGAAACAATGCGAGCCAGAAGGGAATGGCAAAAAGTATTTCAAGTCATGGTAAACAAAGGCCTGCAACCAAGAATACTCTACCCAGCAAGGCTCTCATTCAAGATAGAAGGAGAAATAAGGAGCTTCCCAGACAAAAAAAAGACTGAAAGAATACATCTCTACCAAACCAGCATTGCAAGAAATGCTAAAGGGTCTGTTCTAAAAATAAGTAAACAAAGAAAATGAAGAAACAGAGAAAGCCAAAGAGGAATACAGAGACAAAGGGAGAAAACGGCAATGAATAAGCATCAATCAATAATAACCTTAAATGTAAATGGATTAAATGCACCAATCAAAAGACATAGGGTAGCCGAATGGATAAGACAACATGACCCACATATGCTGTCTTCAAGAGACCCACCTCAGAACAAAAGATTGACACAGATTGAATGTGAAGGGATGGAAAACTATTTATCAAGCAAATGGACATGAAAAAAAAGCTGGAGTAGCGATACTGATTTCAGATAAAATAAATTTTACAATGAAGGCCATAAAAAGGGACAAAGATGGACATTTCATAATACTTAAGGGAACTATCCATCAAGAAGAAATAACTCTGATAAACATATACACACCCAACATAGGAGCTCCGACATATATAAGGAAAATCTTGGAAGACTTTAAGAAAGACATAGACAGCAACACACTAATAGTAGGGGATTTGAATACCCCACTATCAATAATGGACAGATCTTCCAAACAAAAAATCCCCAGACATGTTGTGGCATTGAACAACTCTCTAGAGGAAATGGACCTAACTGATGTAGACAGAGTCTTTTACCCCAAACAAGCAAAATACACGTTCTTTTCAAATGCACATGGATCATTCTCCAAGATAGACCACATGGTATGTCACAAGACAAGCCTCCACAAAGACAGGAAAATGGAAATCATACAAAGTATCTTCTCAGATGACAATGGCTTGAAACTAGAAACCAAATTCAAGGGAAAATCCCAAAAATTCTCTAACTCATGGAGACTGAATAACATGCTTTTAAGCAATGAAGGGGTCAACAATGAGATCAAAGAGGAAATCAAAAAGTTCCTGGAAACAAATGACAATGAACACACAACAGCCCAAAACCTATGGGATACAGCAAAGGTAGTTCTCTGGGGGGAAAGTTATAGCAATACAAGCCTTCCAAAAAAGGTTACAAGAAGTTTATAAAAATGACCTAACCACAAAGCTGCAAGAACTAGGGGAGCAACAACAAACAAAGCCCAGAGCGAGTAGAAGGAAGGAAATCATCCAGATCAGAGCAGAACTCAATAACTCAGGGATTCAAACTACAATTCGAAGAATCAACAGAACCAGGAGCTGGTTCTTTGAAAAAATAAACAAAATTGACAAGCCCTTATCCAGACTCATCAAGAAAAAGAGAGAGAGCACCCAAATAAACAAAATCAGAACTGAAAGAAGGGAAATCACAACTGATCCCTCAGAAATACAAAAGATTGTAAGAAATTACTACAAACAACTATATGACAAAAAATATGACAACCTGGATGAAATGGACACATTTCTGGAAAGGTATAACCTACCAAAACAGAACCCAGAAGAAGCAGAAAGCCTGAATAGGCCAATAACAACTAATGAAATTAAAGAAGTAATCCAAAATCTCCCAAAGCACAAGAGCTCTGGACCAGATGGCTACACAGGGGAATTTTACCAAACATTTAAAGAAGAACTTACTCCTATCCTCCTCAAACTCTACCAAAAAATACAGGAAGAGGAAAGACTCCCAAACTCTTTCTATGAGGCCAATATTATTCTATTCCCAAAACCAGGGCAAAATACAACTAAGAAAGAAAGCTACAGGCCAATATCTCTGATGAACATAGATGCTAAAATTCTCAACAAAATATTGGCCAATTGGATTCAGCAGTATATTACAAAGATCATACACCATGATCAAGTGGGCTTCATCCCAGGGATGCAAGGATGGTACAACATTCAAAAATCAATCAATGTAATACACCACATCAACAAATTGAAAGATAAAAACCATATGATCATATCAATAGATGATGAAAAGGCATTTGATAAAGTGCAGCAACCATTTATGATAAAAACCCTCAGCAAAATGGGAATAGAGGGAGCATACCTCAACATCATAAAGGCCATCTATGAGAAACCTGAAGCCAACATCATACTTAATGGACAAAAACTGAAAGCTTTCCCCCTAAGATCAGGAATGAGACAAGGCTGTCCACTTTCTCCACTTCTATTCAACA
>PVIW01005631.1:0-102603 GCA_004026585.1 Noctilio leporinus
AGGGTACAAGTTCCTTCTTTCTTTCTGCCATATAGAATTCCATTGTGTAAATGTACCAAAGTTTTTTGATCCAATCATCCACCGATGGGCACTTAGGCTGTTTCCAGCACCTGGCTATTGTAAATAGTGCCGCTATGAACATAGGTGTGTATAGGTTCTTATGAACTGGTGTCTCAGGCTTCTTTGGGTATAGTCCAAGTAGTGGAATGGCTGGATCAAAAAGCAGTTCCATTTTTAGTTTTTTAAGGAAACCCCATACTGTTTTCCACAGTGGCTGCACCAGCTCTCTCTCTTCCCCTCTCTTTAAAAGTAATAAAATCTTTAAAAAAAAAAATATATATATATACATATATATGTGTGTGTGTGTGTGTGTATGTATGTGTATATATATATACACACATTAATCTTCATACCAAATTTTTAATATAATTTAGTTTGTTGAAATTTTTACCTCTAATACACTAAGAGATAGGTAATAGGTATTAAGGGAAAGTTACAAAACTTAAAAAACATTTTAGTCCACTTACAGAAATCCACATAAGGGTAATGTAAACAAAGGATCTTTGCTTCTATGTACTTAAGTCTTAAAATTTCTATTCTAATTAGCCTTGCCAAAAACATAAGTTAATTTCATTTTACTTTCTAACCTTAAGATACTCTTTTTAAAAATTTAAGCAAAGACCTGGCTGGTAGCACAGTGGATAAGGTGCCAGCCTGCAAGCCCCGGGGTCGCTGGTTCGATTCCCAGCCAGGGCACATAACCAGGTTGCAAGCCAGGTCTCCAGCCAGGTCTGTAGCTAGAGGCAGGTGAAAGGCAACCATACATTGATGTTTCTCTCCCTCTCTAAAAAATAACAAAATCTAAAAAAATAAAATTAAAAAAAAATTAAGTATAGCCCTAATAGGTTAGTAATAATGATTAAAAACAAAAAACCAATCACTTGGCTTCCTACCTTACTCTGCAGGTCCTCAGAGTTACTGCCCAAGAATAATTACTGTATTTTGATTGTGACATTAAACGTTTTCATGTCTCTATCTCACCCTCTAGTCAAAAAACTTCAAATTAAGACCAAATATAATCCAACCAAAGATAAAGATTTGTTAGCAGTCCTCATTTTAGAGTAATGTGCAAAACTGCATTCATAAACTGTGAATAAAGGGCAACTTACTATCATGTTGCGTCAAAGATCATTTGTTAAGTCAGTTGTTTCCCATAAAATATTATAAAATGTCTCACAGTTCCTATACTGCTCTGTAAAGGTTAACTTTAAAATAGGAATTACAGTACTATCTACCTATAAGGAAAACATACAAATTTGGAAATAAGACATAAGAACACATCATCTCAGCCCTAGCCAAGATCACCATGGTAAGAAACCCCTCCTCCCCACTAACAGAAGAAAAGGCGGGAATAGCCCCAGCTGGTGTAGTTCAAGAGTACAGGTCTATGAACCAAAAGTCACAGGTTCAGTTTTCAGTCAGTACACATGCCGAGGTGGCAGGGCAGATCCCAGTTAAGGGCATTCAAAAAGCAACCAATCAGTTTCTCTCAGATCAATGTCTCTCTTTCCCTTGTTCTAAAAGTAAAATCTTTTTAAAAGGAAGGGCTGAGAGAGGATGGGCATTCAAGAGCAAGGGCTCCTACAGCCCACAATCCTCCTCAGTCTAGTGGCCAGAGCTGAGAGTATCCAACAAATCACACCAGCAGGGGAGGGGAAACCAATCAATGCCTGTCATCCTGTTCTCCTACTAGGGTGGGGGAAGTTACTTTCATGTCAAGATCCCAAGATCCTTAAATCAAATGTTTCCTGGGTAAGGGTTTTCTTTTCTTTTAAACAGAATACATCCTCTTACATTATTTCTTTAAGAGCTTAATAACAGCTATGTGTTTTAATGAACCATGTATAAAAATAGCATATGCTTAAAAAAAGTATATGTAAAAGTGTGTGTAGTATATATGTGTGTATACAAGCAGGCATGTTTATTATGTTTATATATTTTGTGTGTGTGTATACATACAGTTGGCCCTTGAACAGTGTGGGGGCTGTGGTGCTGATGCCTACAGTCAAAAACCTTGTGACTCCCCCAAAACTTGTCATTCCTCAGTTACCCACAAAGGATTGGTTCCAGAACTGTCTCCTCTAACACCACAGGTGGCAAAATCTACAACTACTCAAGTCCCTTATACAAAATGGCATGGAACAATGCATAGTCAGCCTCTTGCATTCGTGGAGACCCAACTGTCTTCAGTCTGTGGTCAACTGAACCCACGAACCCTGAACTCTAAACCCACAGATATGGAGAGCTGACTCTACTTACATATACTTGTTGAAAAGAATCTACACATAATCAGACCCATGCAGTTCAAACCCATGTTGTTCAGGGGTCAACTGTATGCATGCCAAGAATAAGTAATTTATAATGCTACATAGATAGATCTACACGAAAACACTCTGACAAATGAGAACCATAATTAACAAATTTCATTTTAGACTGAATAATCCTCTCCCCAACAACCCTTGGAAGGGGAAAATTCCAAATGTACTTAAAATGAAGAGTAAAAAGCCTTAAAGTGGATAGTTAAAATTTTTTGCCCCAACAGATAAAAGCTTCCCAGAGATTATGATGAAAACAATGATATTAACCATTTAAGTTCTGCTTTATCCTAACCTTAGAAAGCCACTAATGTATTAGATCCGGAGCCTGGCTCTTGTAATCAACACATAATGAGATTCACATCACTCATCTTTTTTTCCCTCAGAAAATAAGTTAACTCTTCCGATCAATCCTGTACTTCCCTGATCACCATTACATTCACCACATCCTGTCAACCTATGGAAATATCCACAAACTAATACCACTGTTTCTATACCCCATTTTCCTCCAATTTTGGCTTCTGCTGCACTGTATCATTCCTTGTACATGAACAATGTCCTTCACTTGGATTTGAACTTACCTCGCTATGAGACCTTGGATGGAAAAATAGTGAAACCACACCCCAAAAGTGATTTTGCAAACCAAACATAACAGAAGTATACACCAGTAAACGGCAAGAAGTACAGTCTACTCAAGTCAAAAAAAGGAATATCCTATTTTTTTATCTCATTGTTTCAATCTCTTTTAATACAGAAAAACAGACTAAACTGAGCTTGCTGGTGAGGTTCAGCATGCTGGTTCCCTCCCCTCCTTCTCTAATATACCAATACCACATATACCTACATATAATGCACACACACTTTTCCTAATCTTTTCTCTTTAGACATTGTACGTATGTATGCACAGCATATAGTCAGGATTCACTATATACTTTTTTATACTTTAGTAACAGCCCTTCCACATCTTTGAGAAAATAATAATACATCACTTTAGACTCACAATCAGATGGTGTTGATGCAAGCTTACATTTTTGAGGTCCCCAAACACACAACAAACTTAAAAAGAAAATTTAAACAGAGCTAGCCTTAAAAATAAGATAAACAGAACAGATACAAAGCTAAGCACAATACAATGGCTGGAATTAAAGCCATAAGCCACTCCTGTGTTTCAAGTCCCTAAGTACTAGAGATAGGTAACAACTTGGAAACAAGATCTGGGATGGTACTTCCCAGCCCCTAAGTGGACCAGGGCATCGGGAGTAGGATGCGGGGTTTGCAACTTCAGCGTTATTTTCAACATCACCACGCACATGCTGTTTCCTTTTTCTCAATAAGCAAAGTTTCTGCCAGTTCTGCATAAAGACTAGTTTACTCTTAGAAAATCACAAACGGAGCATCTTAAGATAGAAAACCAACTTCCAAAATGAAAAATTGAAATAAAAATTATATATTAAAATTTCATTCTTAACTGTAGTGTTATAATTACAGCAGTATTTAATGATAACCACACTTTCTGGTGAGCTCGTAAATTTCTAAACTCTGATATTTAAGACAATAGCTCAGAAATCTTAACTATGTTAAATACAAAACCAAAATTATATAAAATAGCAGAAATTCTCACCTGTGTTTTGATTGTGATCTTTTCCTTCTAGAATGGGATTTTGAGCTAGACCTGGATTTTGAACGAGTGTGGGAACGAGATCGACCGCCTTTTCTTTCATTGCTCTTTCCAGACTCTGGGAGGAAAAAACCACTTTGCAGTGTAAGCTCAGAACAATTAAAGATCCCAGTTAATAATCAGGCACAAGTGGAATGTACCACATATAGTGCAAGGGGCCTACTCTCTGTACATCCTCCTCCTGTGCAATTATCCTTCAGAAACATCCAAGAAAGTCATTGCATAAACTCGTTGAGTGCAGCCACCCTGCAGCAGTACATACAAACCAGATGATTATAAACAGCTGTTCGTAATATTTTGTTGCTGCCATAATGTACGATTATAACATGTCTGTAATTCCTATAACAGTGATTTTAAATCCTTTCTCCATTTATTTTGTTAATTGAAGCTTCAATTCTGAGTGCTAATTTAGAAAATTTGTTCAAATGTAAACCATCTAGACATTTTTAGACTGGGGTTTAAAAGTTTAGTTAGCAACACAGAAGTTTGAAGAGGTAGATGTTTTACCTTGCTAAAACAGTGTCTAGTGTTTTTCCTAAATCATGGACTCTTTATTTTTAAAATTAACTTTTGATAAAAATGTGAATATGCTTAATCATCACATTTTAAATATATTTATTCTTGTTTTGAGCCTCACAATAACATTTACACTTTGATTTAAGCAGATCAGTTTTAAGTGTTAATTTTGCTCTTAGAAATATAAAAAACTAACTCAGGCCAATGTGCCTCAATTCAGTATTATAGGAAAAGAATGTTTGTTCTAAGTACTTCTTTGACCTTTGACATTAGTAAGTCACTTACTCTTTCTTGTATTTCAGTCTTCTTGTTTGTAAAATGAAGGGACTGAACAAGATAATTTCTAAAGTTCCTTGCAGTTCTAAGAGTCTATGGTCTTAAACTATGACCTATGTAACAACACTATGGCCTTACCTGGTTCAATAGCAGCTGAGATAAATGACTGAGCTTCTCGTACTCGCTTCATTACTTCTTCTAACTCCTTAGCTGCAGCCTGAGGTGTCATCTCAGGAGGTTTTACTATTGCATTGTTGGAGTGATTTATTCTAAATTAAAAACATTAGCATATCACAAATACACACCATCTTTTGTAAAACATGAAACAATTAAAATGTTTACGTGATACGTATATTTATAAATTAACATCTGGTAAGCACATTAAGAGTAATATAGCTAAATAAAGAATAACCAAAGCCAACCTCAAAACCATGATGTATCTCATTCTCACCTGCCATCATCTCTTGCTAACAAAGCCATAAATCTGAATGCTAACGGACTTCATAACTTGCATAGACCAAGACAATTGCATTTCACACATCTTAGAATTGTAATAAATTAAAATGCTGACACCAATATTAAAACGAATCACTTCTATTCTTAGATTATAAGATTTGGTTGATAACCTCTGCACCCTTGGGAGATGAAGGGGAAGTTGAAAGACAGTCTGAACATAGATGTCTGATAAAATTCTCTACTAGGTAAGAGTGGTTTCTCTGATGCACATACATGAATTTGGTCTGCCTCACTTACCCCTTCCATAATAAGAAAACAAGAATTCACTAAGAGCAGTTATGAATATTTATCCTTTAATAGTAACATCTTGCTCTAACTGTGTAGCTAATGCAATTGTCTATGAAATTCAGGTAAAAGTGTTATCTCAATAATCTACATGAAATAGAATTTCTAGTCTTGGGTATCTGACAGGCTATACCAATTTTTCATTCTACAAAAATATGAGTCAACCTTAAAACTCAAAATATATGATTTAATCATTTCTGGATACTTAATATTATTTTCTTCCTGGGATTTTGGACTTACCAGATTTCTTATTATTGTATTATTAAAGTTCAAACTGTATGTTAAATTGTCCATTAGTTTAGTTATAATACAGAACCAACCTGACTTATTAAAGCGTATGAAATAAAACCTACAATATTTATGTAGGGTATAAACAACATTAACATTAAATTAGACCTTAGAAATATATATTGTCTTCAAATATAATCACAAAGGCTAAAATGGTAAATATGTCAGGTATTCATTTATACTTAACACAAAGTCTTCCTTTCCACAAATTGCCAAATACTATTAAAAAGAGAACAAAGTCTTAATTATATCAAAAATACTTTAAAGTTTTTCCATATCATTAAAATTTCTTTGTTTAGGGTTTCTTACTTCAGTGGCCTGTCTCCAAACATAACTCCATTAAAAGCAAGAGCCCTTGGTACAGAATTTTGGTCTGCAAATTCCACAAAAGCAAACCGAGTTGGCTGAGTCTCATCACCTGCCATCCGTACAAACTTCACTTCCCCAACTTGTTTAAAAAATTCAAGTAGCTGATCAGCTGTTGTTGTCTAAAGAAACAAAGTAATACTTTAATATAGTCTTAAAATTAAAAAAAAAAAAAAAAAAAAAAAGGTAAATATGATTTTTAAGGAGGAGGAATGAATCAGTCTCTTCATTACCTGGGAATTCAAATTGCCAACATAGACTGTTCTCCTGATTTCATCAATTTTAGAAGGATCCACATTTCCCATAAGTGGTGGCTGTGGTATCTCTCCGAGCGTTGCAATATTGGGGTCTAGTGCTGCTGCTGGTATAGCTCCCAAACTGCTAAGGGAAACACCCAGCTATTTAAAAAACAAACAAACAAACATATTTTTAGTTAGTATCAAAAATTATCATTCTCATATTGACTGGTGTGGCTCAGTTGGTTGAGTGTCATCTTGCAGAGCAAGAGGTCACCAATTTGATCCGGTTGGGGCACATGCCTGGATTGCAGCCTCAGTCCCTGGTCAGAGTACATACAAGACACAACTGATCAATGTTTCTCTCCACCCCCACTCCTCACTCTCTAAACAGTAATTTTAAAAATATTTCATCTGGAACAGATATGATCAACTCAATAAGAATGGAAAAAACTAGGGATTGCTAACTTTAAGTCAGATATATGTCTAAATTATTGAGAGTGAGGTCACAGCAGTTTTGAATGTAATTAGAAATGCAATATATTTAACTATCTGGATATTTCACTTGCTTTTATTTAACACTAAAAACAGCCCTGGCTGGTGTGGCTCAGTGGACTGAGTGCTGGCCTACAAACCAAAGGGCACGTGCCTGGGTTGCAGGCCCGGGCCTTGGTTGAGGGCACGTGCGAAGCAACCAACCACACATTGATGTCTCTCTCCTTCTCTGTCTCACTTCTTTCCCCTCTCTAAAAATGAATATTTAAAATAAATACATACATAAACTTAACACTAAAAACAGGTAAGTCAATTCTCATTATTTGCAATAGTTACATCCTATTAAGTTGCCACAAGTACTACATTATTGAATAATGAATCATTGCTCCCTAGGGAAAATAGAGGGCTAGACTCCTCCAAGCTTCTGATCACAATATTGTCACTATTAATAATCTTGTTTTATGTGTATTTGTTTGAAGACATCTTATTTAATATATATTGTTGATTCATTAACACTAAACTCATAGCCAAAATCACAATCAACTCATTCCTGAATGAACCCTATCTAACACATATTTTCTGTGTAAGGCACACCACAACATACCAGCCCTTAGAATTGCTAGGCAGCGCTTCAGCACTACACTTGGAAGCTAATTTAAACAGTGAAATCACTATGGATTTTTAAGATAGCAGGAAAACATTTCAGGGGGATGGTGGGTGGTGGTGGTAGTCATCACTTTTTCATTAAGAAGCAGTTCCCCCTATAAATCACAATGCAGATCCGAAGAACAATGTCAAATAAAAATAAAAAGACCTAAAATTTTACACTTCAAAGTTTCAGAAACACTTTTATAACTTGAATAAATTACAATCATAAAGCTTATGAGTTTACTCCCTAATAATCCAGTATCATAAATCTATGTAAAACTTTTCAGTTATGGTAAGATTTGTATTTTTGTCTTGGGTTTACTTTTGAAGAAAAATGACCTTTCTTTTAAAATAAATATAATCCACATTTTTAATGTAAAAACCAAGAGCACAGTAACAGCAATATCTTTTTAAATCCCACTCGGAAATGACAAAGAAGGTATTAAATTACTATTTAATTTCATGGTTAATGGAAAAAATATTTTGCCATTTTTAAAAACTTTTTATTTATTATTTTTACAGAGAGGGGAAGGGAGAGAGGTGAGAGGGAGAGAGACATCAATGTATGGTTGCTTTTCACCTGCCTCCAGCTACAGACCTGGCTATACACTCTGGCTGGGAATCAAACTAGTGACCCCGGGGTTTGCAGGCTGGCGCGCCTTATCCACCGTGCCACCAGCCAGGGATACTTGGCCATGTTTTAACCTTGTTAAAGTTTCCCAGATATATCCTTTTCCTAAGATATTTTTTTCCATTAAGTTGTGAATTACTCCACACTTTTAAAATAAACCTAGTCCTGGCCCTGGCTGGTGGCACAGTAGATAAGGCATTGGCCTGTGAACCCAAAGATCACTGGTTCGATTCCCCAAACAGGGCACATAACCAGGTTGCAAGCCAGGTCTCCAGCCAGGCCAGTAGCTGGAGGCAGGTGAAAAAAGGCAACCGTACAGATTTCTCTCTCCTGCTCTGCCTCTCTAAAAATAAAAATAATAAAATCTTTTTAAAAATAAATAAAATAAAATAAATATAGTCCTCATAACTGGTAAATATAGTCACCTAGATTCTCCAGTTCACCATGCTATCTAAAATGTTGAGTTTCAATAACTGATTTTCTAGAGTATAATTAATTTTAAATTATTTCAAAATTCCAAAAGGTAGTTTAAGTCAGTGACAATGTTAAGGGAAATACATTAAGTAGACATTTTGGATCCTCTCCATTTAAAAACAAAATGATTCAAAATAAACATTTTCCTTTTTTCCTTTTTTTTAATCCTTTACCTAAGGACTTTTTAAAATTTCTTTCAGAGGGGGTAGGAAGGGAAAGAGAAGGTAGGCAGGGGCAGAGAACCATCAAGTGGTTGCCTTCTCATACACATGCCAACCAGGGACTGAACCCACAACATGGGTAAGTACCCTCACTGGGAATCAAATCTAGGGTCTTCAGTCTATGGGACAATGCTCCAACCAACTGAGTCCCACCAGCCAGGGCCAAAATAACATTTTTCTAAGCTCTTTATTCAACTACTTAGACAGCTGAACATTCACCCCTTTCAGAAGAGGGGATATAGTACTTACTGTAGTCAAGGGATTTGGGGTTGGTATGGGAAGCAAGCCTGCCCCAGGCATTAGACTTGTCATGGTTGGAGCAGGAGTCAGTAAGGAGAGGGCTTTGGATTCCTCTGGGATTTTACCTGCAGAGGCAAGTTCCAAACATTACAAAAAGCAGAAACACCACACAAACTTTACACTATGATTTTACAATTACCCTTGCACTTAAAAAATAATAATAATAAATGAATCTATCAGATTCGTATAAGTAAATAAATTAGAACTTAAGTCTTTCCTTTTATCCTGCTCTACTAGGAAAAATAAAAGTGAGCAAAACTTCAAAGACTAACAATCTCATTAATGGAATATTATTTAAAAATTGAATAATGTAGACAATTATTTAACACTTTGAGCTATGGGTCACCTGTACTGGAAACTTAATGTTCATGAACCAAACGATATCAAGCATGGACGCTTTCCCAGGACGGTGTTTTCGCGGTGATCGAAAGTTGTGTTACACATGACAACCGTTCGTGTTGGCTGCATCACTAATAGCACACAGAACATCAGATACAGAAAAGAAGAACATTTTTTAAAGTTTAATCCCCAGAAATGGCAAATAACCAAATTAGTCAAAAAAAAAAAAAAAAAAGAAAAAGAAAAAACAAATTGAAATTTGTTCCTTACTGAGTGTCTCTATCCTGTTACTGAAACTACCTACTTGTGATGAAAACAATTTGATAACCTTTCCAATAAATTCCATTTAATTTCAAGTAGACAGAAAAAAACAAAAACCTACTGCACATAATCAACTTCAATTTAGAAGGAAGCTTATACTCATTTAGTAAATAAGGCACCTCCAACAATGTCAGAACTGCCCAAAGAATCCAGGTCCCAATATGTCTTGGGAAACCACTAAACATTTTTTAGAGTAACTGAATAAAAAAGTTCCCTAGTCTCAGGAAACTTTTTAAACCATTGACTGTTAGAACCAATTTAGGCATACTTATCTGAAGAAAAGTAGCTGATGCCTGTATGTGCTGCTTATAAACACCTCAAATGCCTAATAATGATGACATTAACACTAAAATAATTTTAGATGCAAAGAAAAAAAAAGTTCCTGTAACTAAAAACTGAAAAATTTATTCTGAAATAAGTACATCAATTTTCCATATTTAATTACTGAATTCTAATCAATTAATTTTGATGAGAACTGCAAATTTCATACATTTTTCCTGGGCTTCTCTCTCTTATATCCCAACCCCAAAAAGAATTACTCCTTTAAAAAGTTGACTAAATATAGCTACTTTACAATAACTAGTCATAATTAGTAGGCTATGCATTTCCATCACAAATTCTTCAAAAATAATTTAGAAGTTACAAAGTCATGCTAAATTGAAAATAGCATATGAAATAAATTTTCAAAAGAACCATGCTGGGTTTCACTGATAAAAATGCTATTTGAAACAAACAGATTTGCAGAGATAAACCTCTAAACAGTTATCTAAACATGAATGAAATTCAAGATGGATTTTAAATTTTGCTTTAAATAATTGTTACACCTTATTTATAGGAACAAAAAAAAATTACATTTTACTAGCTTTAACAAATGCCTACCTTTTTCTAACCTTTGCAACATCTAAGTCTCTATTATTTTAATCTACTAATTTCAAAAGTGTTACTTTATTATTTCAGTGTAAATTCTGAATAAGCAGAGATTTTTTTAAACATGCATAAAGGATAAATAAAAGGTAGGCTTTATTGAAAACAACAAACAACAGTAATTAATATTAGTCACTAGTATTAACACATGTATTTGTATACTCACAAATTTCCTATATTTCCTATACTGCTATCAGACCTGTTTTGTTATAAATAGGAATTATTTTTTAAATGTTTGTAAAACCTGAACACATCTTAATGAATCAACTGAGGTCCTAAGGTAAAAACCCTGTGCTTTGCTACTCTAACTTGTGCATCTAAAAACTTAAGAGTTCCAATCTAGTAAGTCCCAACTTAATATTGTCAATTAAATAAGCCAGATTATCCATACCAGGGTGTGTAGACTACCCAAACAAAAAGGGTATTCAACACAGGCCAAAAGCCTTAATATTATAAAGACATTCCCTTTTGGTTAAAAAAAAAAAGAGGCGTTAGTAGATCATCTGACTGCCTCTCATAGTAGTTAAAAACAATTATAAAGTCTTAACTGTAAGCCCAGTATTTTTTATTCTAATTACCATTAAAAATACTTTAAAAAGTTCATTACTTAACTTGCAAGATAGAATTCTGTCAAATTTACCCCATAAATACTGAGTATGTAAAAGTATAAAACAAATGAGCATTTAGCAATTTTCCTAAATTTTACTCAATGACAAGTGAGAAGAATGTTCCTCATAGTAGTAAAGTACTAGTCATAACCTCTGAATCCTTTTAAAACCTAGTAAACTTTGAGTATTTTTCAAAAAAAACTTTGAAAGAAACATACACAAGTAACTATTCAACAGTTTCTCTAATACATCCATTTTCTTCATAGGCAACTTCAATTGAAGCAATAGCTATCATAAAAGCAGGAGTCTCTTTGTGTTCTCTACCCCCAGATTGTTATAAGAAATGTACATATTTTCCCTGATTCTGTCTGCCTCAAATTCTAAGGTAAAGCATGTTCTCAGTTTTGTTTTGTTTTTTAAGATGTAAACTTGGGAGAAAACCTGCAAATATGTTGCAATGAGATCAGAAAATGTTTCTAACAATCTTATCAGTGTTTCAAGAAAAAAATGTACCTATCAATCTATAAACACCAATTAAGAGTCCCACTGAGCCTCCTAACACTATATTTTAATTTACTGTGAAAATTTCTTTTAAGACTGAGCTCTGCTGATCATCTCCCCATATATTTTGCAATGCAATGTTATGAACCCTTAATGGAATACCATTTACAAAGAACTGGAAAACCAGCTCACAAGTTAAAGTGAAAGAGATTTAACAAAACAAAACAAAAAAGGGACAAAATAAAAAGAAATGAAATTAAAGTAAAACAATAAAAAACAGAGACAGGGCGTCCATCTTCTGCGGTTCAGACTCCGATCTCATTTCCCCAATGAAGATTTCACTTGACGGCCGGTTTAGTGGCATGGCAAACAATGCCTAACTCAGGCAAGTGTCAGGCAAGTGTAACAGGTCTGCCTTGGCCAGTCTAGTCATCTAATAATGCACAAATATCACATAGAGAAAACATACAAAACCAAATTAATAGTCAAAATCCATCTACCAGAAAATGTGGACATAAAATTATGACTGATGATTAGGTTGACACCCTTGTTATATCTGACCTCATCTTTTTCTAAGTGTTAACATTTATAAATCTGAGATGCACACAACAACAAAAAGAGGTCATATTTAGACAAGTATAACAAAAGTATATTTTATTTTGAAATGGCATGTTTTATTAACAATAGCTAATGCTTAGGATGTAGGAAACTATTACACATCAAACATTACTTACACAGCTTAGGACCGTTTCATAATACTGTCTTAAAAAAAAAACCAAAAAAAAAACAAAAAACAGCAAATTGAAAGAAACTAAAAAACTTTTCTTTAAAATTTTTTTTCTATGGTTTTCTCATTTCTTTCATAATGCTGTTTCTAGACCATCAAGGAAGGAATGCAATCAATGAAGTAAACAGAACACTGCTTATAGCACAAGAGTACATCATTCACAGAACTTACTCCAATGGAACTCTTTCCTTAGGATTATTTCAAACTATTTTGTACCTTTTTTTGGTACAAAATAGAATACATGATTACTTTGCTTGCAGTGCATAATCAGATCTTTAAGGGCATTCTTTAGGTTTCATAAATTCATCTCTTTTGTATGTATTTTAATGAAAAACTGTGTCTGAATGTCTTTCCAATACCAATTATTTTATAGGTAGGTGTTCTAGAATACTTTTAACTAAATTCAATAAAAAAATATTTAATTTTTATGTTTAAAAATGGCAAAAATTTGTCTCAATATATTTTAAAATGTCAAAAGCTAGCATAATGTACATTTATTCATCTCTATCAAGTAAAATAACAAAAAAAGGGACCCTCTACCTGCCCATAACCGTAAACATGTAACAAATCAGCCAGGGCTTCCCAAATGCTACACATAAAAATTCTATGGGGCTTCAGTAAGGTTTCAACAAAGCAACAACTGATAAAAACCCTCCTTCTAATTTGTGAAAAGCAAACATAATACACAACTTGTGCAGCTGGTGGCATATTTTGCTGATATAATCAGTAATTAATATTCCCATTTATTTAATAAACATTCTACCTGACTTTTCCCCGTGCAGTTTACTTGGTATGAAACTTATGTGACCTTGGTTTGCAGAACTAAACCATCACCATCTCTTTTCTCACCTTACTCTCCAATTCTGGGCTCAATGTCCCCTTACAGATCAGTAGATAAGGGTAGATGTAGCAAATAAGTAATACACTTTTATTCTCTCTACCCAACTCTAACTCCTAGGCATGGGAAAAGTACTTTTGGATTTATCTGAAAAAAATCCAGAATGTTCTATTTTAGGACTCCAAAAATAACAGAATGATACTTGCTGTATGTGACTACGCTGTGTGTGACTAATGGTTTTGACATCTCAGATTAACATTCTGAAATAAGCCAAAACCTTGAAAGTAACCTATTTATTATACATGTTATTTTAATATTAGCCTGGTTTTCAAAGAGGTTTTAAAACATTACATATAAAAGTACATTAAATTGTTTCAGGTAAAATTTGTATGCTGTAAAGTTACCACCATCCACCAGTAAAAATACAGTTTAAAGACATTTAAATTGTAATAACCAGATTCTAAAATACATGCCATAGTCAGTGCTCTGAATAAAAGTTAATTACACACCAGAACTGTCAAGTTTGACATAGCTTATTTATTATATGAGTGGCTCTGTAAATAGAAGTTACTAACAAGTAAATATTAGTAATAATTAGCTCTTAAAGCAGGTTAAATCATAAAATATAATGAATAACTATAAGTCCACAGCCTTGTTCACATCTTCAACAACTATTTCCTTGACAAAAGGAATTTGTTTTTCATGATTTTCTTCAATTACAATCCCTCGCAAAAAAACAGGAAAAAAAAGTAAATTCCAGTTGTATAGCAACAACTGAATATGAAATAACAGTCTCAGTTATAAGGTAAATTACCTTAAGAGGATACTTTAAAGCTTTAATTATGAATGTTCTTCTTATAACCATATTGCTTAACCCCAATTTGGCAAAATGTGTACACTTTTTATTTATGTAATATTAATACTGTACACACAGAAGCAAGTGCTTATTTACACATTTAAAATAATTTCTCCAACCAACCTAATTCTTCTTTAATTTCAGAAAGATTTCTTTACAACTTAAAAATTGACTACAGAAAGCCAAAGTAAATCAGAAGCCAAATAATTCATAAATTTTTTAAAGGTTCAACTATTTATTAAATTTATATTAAATAGCAAGTGAACCATGTTAATATATTTTACTGGTAAAAAGTCTTTTCTTCTCCAAATTTCATTCTCACATACATATACACACAAACACATATATACACACATGCCCAAGTGCTATCTACTTGCCAATTTCTAAGAAAGCCAAACATAGTTAACAAAAGACTGAGGTAAAAATAATAGGAAAAAACATGTGAAATACCAACCTTCTGCACAAGGAACAACTATCAGAGCTCTGTCAATAAAAACCGTGTTAGTTAGATGCTGGGCCACGCCAACACTTGATGGATCACGAAACTTAACATAACATACTTTGGAAGAAAAAGCAAGAGGTGTGTTGCTGCAAGATAAAAAGAAAAACAATTAGGCAAATAAACATTTGGTTGGTTTTGTCATTTTCATTAAATTTTCTTAGATCTTTACATAACCTTACATAATCAAGACTTACAAAGTTTTGTTGCTAAGGACATTAAGACACAAAATAGCAAAACTTATTCTTTTGTGATTTGTCTGCAAAGACTGATGGCAATCTAGGCAGGCCTTTAGCCAAATAAGGCTAAAAACCAGAGAGGTTTTTACAAATAAGTTAAGGTTTTAACAAATAAGTTAAAACTTTGAATTTAAATACTTTAAGTTCTTATTTAGAGAAATGTGATAACTTTTCTCTCAATCAAAGGTGCTTAATCAAAGGTGCTGAACCAGTGTATGAATAGGCAAAGTGCCTTTATAACAGCCCCAATCCTCATACTTAAAAATTTTATAACCACTTCCCAACCCTTCCCTGCTATTTAAATCTCTAAAGAATTCACAACTGTCTTAGAAACAATGAGGTAACATGGAATTAAAATTAAGATCTTTTGCATATATTGAGCTACTTCAGGCTAGGCAGCAGCACTGTGATTTTCCAGAGAAAACATTTCACAAACAAAATTTTACATATTATATGCAAAGGAGTAGGGACTCTTAGGGCTCTTACAAGTCCTACAAGATTCAGTTCAATACAGGCAGGCGTACAAGGGGGGCGGGGACAAAACAGACACAGCACAGGAGAAAACAATCTTTTCCTAATATGAATCCACCTTCTTAAACTACAAAATATATTTTCCTCATGGATGATCATTTTGTCAACCTGTCCATAATTATTTTCAATTAAAGTCTTTAATTACCTTTAATAAGGAAACAAGACCCAAGCAAAATATATCCCTAGTATATAAATGTATAGTAGTTAAAAATTTTTTTCATACTAAAAACGAAGAGATCATTTGAAACAGCGCAAAGAAGTTGACCGTAATCCTAGAGCTAGTAAATGGCACAGAAGGAACTTAAAGTCTACCTATCTAATTTCAAATGTCAAGCAACTTTACCATTCAACTAATCAAGAATTTTAAAACACTGCATTTTTAATTAGTAACTTTGCTAATATTCATTACTCTTTAATTTTTAAAAATCTTTCACATGTATCAACAAATCCATCTTGGTAACGGTTAAATATACATAGTTTTACTATCTTAACTTAGCTAAAATAGCCCTGGCCAGGTGGCTCAGTTGGTTGGAATATCATCCTACGCATCAGAAACGTTATAGGTTCAATTCCGGTCCAGGAATGGTATATCTATGCATACTGGCAACCATAACCAATGGATGTTTCTTTCTCACATCAACATCTGTCTCTCCCTACCCCCATTTCCTCTTTCTAACAGCAATTAAAAAGAAAAAAAACAAAACAAAACAAAAAAAAAACATCCTTGGAAGAGAATTTTTAAAAATGGTAAAATACAATTGCATTTAGACCTTGAGACTATTCATATTATTAACATAACTAGGCTACTTAAACTTGCACAAAATAAAATAAAACTCTAGCCCCAAGCTGGTGGCACAGTGGATAAGGTACTGGCCTGCAAACCCAAGGGTCTCTGGTTCGATTTCCCAGCCAGGGCACATAACGAGGTTGCAAGCCAGGTCTCCAGCCAGGTCTGTAGCCTGAGGCAGGTGAAAGGCAACCATACACTGATGTTTCTCTCCCTCTCTCCCTTCCCTTCTCTGAAAAATAATAAATACTATCTTTAAAAATAAAATTAGCCCTGGCTGGTAGCGCAGTGGATAAGGTGCCGGCCTGCGAACCCAAAGGTCGCAGGTTCGATTCCCCAGCAGGGCACATAACCAGGTTGCAAACCAGGTCTCCAGTCAGGTCTGTGGCTGGAGGCAGGTGAAAAGCAACCATACATTGATGTCTCTCTCCCTCTCTGCCTCTCTCCCTTCTCCTTCTTAAAATAATGAAATAAAATCTTAAAAAAAAAAAAATTAAAATTAATAAATAAAAATAAAAATAAATTTAAATTAAATTAAGTTATGCCTCTTCCTGATCCAACCCAACTCAATTCAATTCACTCCTGCCTAATGCCATTTAATTCAGAGGCCTCAGGGGAGCCCACTATAATAATCCCCCCTCAACATCTAAGTCAGCCACTTCAAGTATTTGTCTCTGAGGAATATTGCACCTTAATAGTTACCAGGCCTAACTTTAACATACTAAGTCTTAGAATTCATCATTCTCCTTCCTCACCAGTCATGCCCACTGTCTTAGACTTCATAGCTCAACCACATTACCCAAGTTAGAAATCTGGGAGTCACTATTGGGAGCACCATTGGTATTGTTCACCAAATACTCCCAAATATCCTTGTAACTACATGGTACAATTTCATTTCTTTGTTCCTTGAAGTTAAATGTAGCCATGCAATTTGCTTTGGCCTATTAAATTAGAGCAAAACTGCTCTGTCACTATTCAGTAGCTCTACGGGCCATTGCTCAGTTCTTTTTCCCTTTGCCACAGTGACCAACAACATTCAAGAGATGGGTGGCTGATACATCAGCTTTATCCCAGAGTGAGTGACACAATGAGTAGAGTTCCCCACCCTACCTGTTCAGTATAAGAACGAATATTTTAAAAATCAATCTCCTGAGACTTGGAGGTTGTTTCTCTCCTTGATCTTTTCCTCTTCAAACAATTTTTCATTCAGTGCTGTAAAGACTACTCCCCCAAATATGTGTCACATTAATTCAGGCCCTCTTCATTCCCATCTCTATTAATGGCTCCTAACCAACCACATTGCCTCAAATCTCAACTCACTAATGGCCTTTCACAAAAGCTGCCAGAGTGATCTTTCTAAACCCTAAATTTCATCATGTCACTCCACTGTTTAAATTTCCTCAAAGACACCCTCTGCTCTTGCTTTACTGTCTAAATGCACCAAAACTCCAGGCATAGAAATGCTTGTGGTTCCCAGAATCCAGAACATCTGGGCCATTTTTGTACATGCTGTTCTATTTGTTTATGGAATCTTCTCTAATTCCCTTTTAGACACTAATTCCACTTTTTTCCAACGTTCAAGTTTCCTGGAAAGCCATTTTAAGACATCATAGTAATTAGGTACCCATCCTATATGTGTGACCAAAACACTCTATACTTTCAGCACAGACCTTCTCAATTTCCTGTGAGAAACCCTCAACCAGTGTAAGCTAGCCACAGCTTATTAGCCATATGATTCCAAGGCCCATTTCACTGGCTAACCAGCAACCAAAAATTTGGGTGGCTTAACCAAATGGACTGGGAACAATCTGGTTCTCTTTCTTTTGCCTCGAAAATCACTTAGGACTTGGGCCAGGCACCAGGTGAGTGAGTAGGGAATAGGTCTGTAAAGAAATTGAGCAGATACACAGAAATAAGCAGCTGATAATGCCTCTAATAAGAGGCTTTATACCTTGCATACCGAAATCTTTCTGGTTCCCAGTACCAGCTCCCATGAGGCCTAGCTGTACTGTAGTCTTTATTCTAAAGTTTAGTGAAATCTCATCTTTTCAACATCTCTTCTGGAGGTAAGTTGCATAGACCTGTTTCTGTCCTTTGCAACCAAAAGTCTATAACTGTAACATGCTACTACAGCCCTAACAACTGCAACAAGCATACTACTCTCTTTTAGAATTGAAATCATGAATCCAACAAGCCAACACTAAAACCACATTTCCTAAATTGACAGATCCTTTTGTGAAAGAATGGAAACGTAATAATCACCAATGGTAGCTAAAAACACATTTCCAAGTCATTTCAAATTTGAAAAAGGTACAGAAAATGTGAGCCTGGTTAGCAGAGCACCAGGTTTCAGGAAGTCCAAGAACAAATTTTAAAATTCTGGTCTATGCCCTGGCTGGCATGGCTCAGTGGATTGAGGACTGGCCTGTGAACCGAGGGGTCACCGTTCAATTTCAGGCTGGGGCACATGCCTGGGTTGCTGGCCAGAGGCAAACACACACTGATGCTTCCCACCCTCTTTCTCCCTCCTTTCCTTCTCTTTCTTCTCTCTGAAAATGAATAAATAAAATATTTTTAAAAAATAAATAAAATTCCGCCCTGGCTGGTAGCACAGTGGATAAGGCGCCGCAGGTTTGATTCCCCAGCCAGGGCACATAACCAGGTTGCAAGCCAGGTCTCCAGCCAGGTCTGTGGCTGGAGACATGTGAAACGCAACTGTACATTGATGTCTCTCCCCCTCTCTGCCTCTCTCCCTTCCCCTCTTTCTAAAAATAATGAAATAAAATCTTAAAAAAAATAAAATTCTGGTCCAGCCCTGACTGGTGTGGCTCAGTTGGTTGGGTGTCATCCCGAAAAGGGAAAGATCACTGGTTCCATTTCTGTTCAGTGCACATGCCTGGGGTTGCAGGTTCAATTCCCAGTTGAGGTGCATAACTGAGGCACCTGATCAATGTTTCTCTCTTTCTCCCTCCCTTCCTCTCTCTCTAAAAATAAATAAACTCAATCGTAAAAACAATCCAAAAAAACCCAATAATTCTGGTCTATTCTGAACAGCATTATCATAGAAGTTTGGATAGGAGACATGGCTATATCATTGCTTTAAGCAATTTTCTTGACTTTTATCTCTAATTACCTTTCTTAAAATAGAGTCAAGATTAGCCTATGCTTACACAAATGTAAACATTTAAACTTTTCAAGAGAGGTAGTAATGCTTTTATTTTGAACTTTACTGGCTAAATTATGATACAGTGGCAAGCGTAAATACAGATAATTAGTATCTTAGTACACAAATGTGTTATTTATAAATTAGTGTATTTCCAAATCTCTATTAAGTATATTTGCTTTTTGCCCTGACCAGGTGATTCATCTGGTTAGAGCACTATCCCATACATCAAAAGGTTACAGGTTCAGCTCCCAGTAAGGGTACATACCTGGGTTGTAGGTTTGATCCCTGGTCAAGGTACATATAGGAGGAAACCCACATGGATGTTTCTTTCTCTCTGTCCCTTCTCCTTCCCTCCTTTCCTCTCTAAAACCAGTAAGCAAATCCTTAGGCGAGTATTTTTAAAAACTTATTTTTTTAATTAAATAGGATTATCTTTTTATAATGTGATTTTAACTACAGCTTTAATTTGATCTAAATGTATGTATGCCTCTAAGGAAAAGTAGCAGTATCCAAATAGCAGATTTTACTTTGACCTCATTTGTTGTTTTGTTTTTCAAAATGTAAAGCTTTATGCAACTACTGTTATTTTTTTAGATATTATTACTTTTTAGAGAGGGGAAACAGAGGGAGAGAAAGGAAAAGAAACATCAACGTTAGAGAAATATCCACAAGTTGCCTCTCTCGCAAGCACCTCAACCAGGGACTTGGCCTGCAACCCAGGCATGTGCCTCAACAG
Source organism: Noctilio leporinus (assembly GCA_004026585.1). Taxonomy (NCBI): domain Eukaryota; kingdom Metazoa; phylum Chordata; class Mammalia; order Chiroptera; family Noctilionidae; genus Noctilio; species Noctilio leporinus. Next base: position 20,438 of record PVIW01005631.1, read on the forward strand.
GGAATCTAACCAGGACATTTTTCCCCAGGACATTTTTCCCTTCCTAAGACAATGCCCAACCAGCTGAGCCACATCAGGAAGGGCAATTGTTGCTGTTGTTGTTGCGTTGTTTTTTCAGAAATCATGTGCACACTTCAGCAACATACTCAGAAACTAACACAGTTAAAATATGGACAGTAATTCCAGAGGTTCTGTGAGCTAAGCAATAGGTGGTGCTTGCTTTATTGTAACCAAAGGGCAGCTGTCCCTCACTCCCCCATCTTTGTTGGTTTTTCAATCAGAATTTCTGAGAGTTCAATGCATAAATCACAGCACCATTTCAATTTCCTGGGCCCAAACTGGTTATTTTGTTTGTCATTAAACATAGTGATGACACTGCATAATTTTTAAAAGACAATGTGGTAACAATGTATCTGACATTTTATTATATTAATATACCCTTTGGGGATCTATTACAAAGAATATAATCAAAAACATGGAAAAAGTGTAATAGTTTTATGTATGAAAATATTAACAAATTATAACAGGGTTTCTCAGAAGCTGACTCCAGTGGTACTTTGCATGGCAAAATTCTTCCTTGCATAACACTTTCTAATATGATGGCTGACACTTACCCAATAAATGCCAGAGGCCCTACAATCACTGCTGACAATCAAAAGTACACACTTCAAATGCTCATTTATTTATACACACACCAAAACAAAAAAGCTGTCAATATATATCCAATGAGTTTCAAAAACATATAAACACTGAGGACAGATTAGTCTGTAAATATTATTACTATAAATAAAACACAGTATGAAAAATACTAATTACAGATTGGGTGCAGAAGTTTACAATCATGGTGTATAAATCCTTTGATCATACCATACCAAAATACACATTAAAAAGACTTGAGGAAAACACATGGGAATGGAAAAAGGTTTTGACAAAGAGTAGCAGGATTACAAGTGGTATTTCTTGTCTGGTTTTCATCAAGTGACTCTACTGGTTACATTTTTTAACTAAATAAATATAACTAGTTGGCAGATTTTGTCTTTCTCATTAGTACCTCTGAAGACCAAAAATGTAAAGAAAACCAGCAAGCAAAAACCAGCATTGATAATGTTAGAAATAAGGATAGGAGTACCCTTTGAAGGGAGGCACAGTGAAATTGCCAAGGTGTAGCCAATTCTGATCTGCATGCTAGTTTACACAGGTATGTTCATTTTGAACAATTGCACTTCTCCATGCACTTTTCTGTATGCACATTATACCTTAATAAAAGCTTGCTGCAAAGATTTCTTACTATCATTAACATTAAAATGTTAATGACAAACTATTTTCATATTCCATCAGAGATTTACAAATTTAAAACAAATGCATTTTTACTCAGCTTCCAAGGATCAATCATAAAACTGTTTCTGCAGCACTGCAAAACTTCAATACTATTACTATTGCACGTTTATTTATTTCGGCCCAGATTTACAAACACAACTTTAAGGTACCAATGACATTATGATAATTTTGTTACAGAGCAGAAAACATGCTATTAGCAAAGCATGTCAATATTTTTGAAAAACAGGAGGGGCTGCACTTCTGGAAAACTGGTTTAGGATTTTGCCTGGTCCTACGTGTTATATTTATGTTACAATTTTGCAAACGCATTACAGTTTGTGACTCACTCCACATTAAAGTGCCACATTTAAATAAAGAGCTTTTTATTCTCTTTGACTTTCAAACTGCAACTAATTTAACACTTCATTTCAAAAAATAGTTCATGAGTCCTTACTGGTGTGGTTCAGTGGGTTGAGTGTTGTCCTACGAACTGAAAGGTCACCAGTTCAACTCCTAGGCAGAGCACAAGCCTGGGTAGCACCAGGTCCCGTCAGGTCCAGTCATCCCCCCACGCCCCCCCAAGTTAGGGACTTGCGAGAGAGATAGCAGAAGAATGTTTCTCTGTCTCCCTTCCTTCCCTTCTCCATAAAAATAATCTTTAACACAAACAAAAAGCCAGTTCATTACTAAGTGTCAGAATTACTGACAGCATGTTGCCCCCCAAGATCAGATTGCAACTATTTAAGCACTATTACACTGGCTACGAAGACTATTCTGGGATGTATTTGACCTTAGGACACCTTACTACCACAACCTTAATGAACAACAAGGTTAGTTTGCAAATGTTTACTGTATGTACAAAATATTTTACTGCCTGATTCCAATTTTTGCATGATACAGCACTCTTCCAAGCACTTATCAACTAAGAAAAGTTTTGAGTACTTAAATGAAGATAGCAGAAAGCATTTTCAAAGTTTTTCGGTAACATAGGCAATGCTATCTATATATGCCACAGCTACTGTATTTAGTACTGATGTCAAAAATGTATTAACTGAATGTAATTATGTGGAAACAATATATAAATGCAGATCATCAGTCATTCTACAAAAACAAATGAGACGCAGTATCAATGTCATGAAAGACTTTTTAAAAAGTGACAGGGCACCCTGACTGGTATAGCTCAGTGGGTTGAGCATCGGCCTGCAAACCAAAAGGTTGCTGGTTCGATTCCCAGCCAGGGCCCATGCCTAGGTTGCAGACTAGGTCCCGGGTTGAGTGCACAAGAGGCAACCAACTGATCCATTGATGGATGGATGTCTCTCCCTTCTTTCCCCTCAGCCTATAAATAAATAAATAGTTTAAAAAAAAAAAAAAGGTGAAAGGGAACTGCTTTAGATTAGAAGAGATAACAAAACGCAACGGGTGATGTCTGATTATATTCCAGATCAAAAAAAGAAATAAAAATGATCAGACTATTTGGAGAGACTTAAATATAAATGTTATATATTTCTACATCAATGTTAAATTTCTTGGACATAGTATTGTGGGAGAATGTACTTTTCTTAACAGAGACATACATAAGTGAAAAGTCATGGTGTCTGCAACTACATACTTTCAAAAGGGTGGGAAAGGTAGAGTAGAGGTGGAGGTGGAAAGGGTGACTGAGAAAGAAATCAACTGTGGCAAACAATGAATACAGGTGAAGGAACAACTTTCTTTCAACTTTCCTTTAGGCATGAATTACTTCAAAACAAAAAGTAGAGGGCAAAAATAAAAAGTAAAGATTAATAATCCAAATACCAACTTTTATCAGTATCTATACAGCAGCAACATCATATACTCACAGACAGAAAAGTGAAGATTTATATACATCACTATGAAAATACATCAAAAAGTCAAATAAAAGTCTAATTATTTTTAATAAGAAAAATCTTGGGCAACTCTCCTCCTTTCTTTCAAAGGATTTCGACACAATAAGCAAAATACTGGACTTTAAAATGCTAAGCTCTATCTTAAAAAAAAGTTAACGTGTGTAAGATTTTGAACCCACAAACCCCTTACAAATTTTGTGATTTGACAGAACTGTGTAAGGGAACTATTACTTCAAAGTGCACTGCCTAGACCCTGGTTGGTGTGGCTCAGTGGACTGAGCCCCAGCCTGCCAGCCAAAGGGTCACGGGTTCGATTCCCAGTCAGGGCACATGCTTGGGTTGCGCCTGGTCCCCAGCTGGGGGCGTGTATCTCTCTCACCTGGATGTTTCTCTCCCACTTTCCCCCTCCTTCCCCTCTCTCTATAAAAATAAAATCTTTTTTTTAAAAATAAGACTTAGGGAGTTTCCGTGACCTGTGAATGCCAGGCGGTATCTGCACTTTTAAAAGCTCACAGCAGAGATAATCCTGCACCAACTAATGCCTTTTCTGGAAGGTTTAGGGCAGTGTGACCTTCCAGGAGGAAATTTTAATCTGTTGCCAAAGGGTGAATAGACATGATAGTTTCACAACATGGATGGGCTCGGTTAGATGAACCACGATGATGCTAAATTTGTGAACACCGCCCTGCAAACAAATAGGGCCCTAATTCCAGGCGTTCCGGTCAGCAGTAACGGCCTGTCACTAGGCCCTGGGACTGGACAGTTTCACCGCGCAGTCCCGGCGATTTTCACATTCCACACCAGGCGGTAGCCAGGAGCACCACACGGGCCCACCTGCGGCCATCTTAAGTTCGGGAAAAAGGGGAGGGGGAGACCCTGACTCGGAGGACCCGGCGGCGAGCACAAGTCCGGAAGGCAAGAAAAAGGCCACCTTTCTAAGGCTCGGTGCAGAGGTTAATTCGCAAAAGTCCGACTAATAAGAAGGGCGAGACCACAGGGCCCGGGCCCTGGTGCCCTAATCAAACGTGGGCACCAAGGTAAAGACCACGCGGTCACGTGATAGGCACTGCGCCGCCCCATCCGCGCTCTCCGGGGGCGCCGCGGTGCCCAGGTCTCTAAGGCGCCCGCGCCCCTCCCCCAGCCGAGCTCCAGCACTTACTCCGGCGGGTAGAGCCGCAGCTCCTCGATTTCTCCTAGGAAGGAAAACAGCGTCCGCATCTGCTCGCTGGTCACCGCCGACGACAGATTCGTCACCTGAATCACCGCCGTAGGGGTGAGGCCGAAGCCTAAGCCCAAACCGAAGCCTCCGCCGCTGTTCATCCCGCTCCCGCTGTCGCGCCCTCCAGTTCCCCAACGTCCACGACGCGTCAGCGTCAGCGACAGAGCCGGGAAAACGGAGCACGCGCGGCCGCGAGCGCGCTCCGCTGGCCGATTCCCGGCGGCGGGCAGGTCTAGCCGCCTATTTCCCAACTCGTCTGCTCTCTGGGCTGTGCGCGCCGACCGGAAGCGTCGCTCGGGCAACCCGCAGGATCTCGCGAGGTTGTGACCGCCTGGGACTTGAAGTGGAGGTTGCCCCTCTTTCTCTTGTTTTCCCTTCAAAGGTTTTTTTATCGAATTTTCAACCGGGGTTTAACTCACCCAAATTCTTGCGCTACTGTAAACGTGCAAGACCCAGCTCTTGCTAGTCTCCAAGTAGGACTGGGGAACGCAAAGACCTGGCCTGCTGGTGCAGGGGAGGAATAATTACTGTCTGGCGTCACGGTTGAATACTTAGCGAAACTATAAAGCGTCATTATAAAGTACGGGCAGCTCCTCCGCCCCAACTATTTAACTGGGAAAAACGTCAAAAATTTTACAAGCCGTACAAATTATGGACAGAGATAGTAAGATTAAGGCTATGTGGTCGTTGTTCGTAACTTGTCATTAATTCGCTCATTCTACAACTATTAATATTTACTTACACCAGACATTCTTAGACAAGAACACATAAAGGACTGTTACAGACGGTCCACATAAAAATTTCAGCCTAATGAGAGACAGCAACAATAGTTTCTGGAACTAGAACAGCTGTTTCCTAAATGCCAGCCGCAGAACTCTTTAAGATCTTAGGGGCAACTTTCAGGGATCCAATTTTTATAACACGAAGACTTTATTTGCCTTTTTAACTCTGTTAACATTTGCACTGACTGTATAAAAGCAATAGTAGGCTGGCACCCCAACGGGAATTAAGGTAATGGCACCAAACTGCACTAATAGTAGGTTTCCTATTCTTCACCTCGCACTCATACAAAATGTAAGATTTAAAAAATAAGCTTATTTAACTGAAGACATGACAAAGGAGTAAAAATTGTTAATTTTATTATGTCTTCGCCGTGGCATACATGTCATTTTATTTTATTTTATTTTTTTATTGTTGTTGTATTACATCCATCGCCTTTTTGCTCCTCTCCGTCCCCCTCCCCACCCACCCATTCCCCCCAGAGTCAATCCCACCGGTTGTCCATGTCCTTGGTTCCTTTATACTAGGTTCTTATACATGTCATTTTAATGTGTAGTAAAATGGTAAGTACTCCTGCTGCATGCCCAAGTTAAATGGTTGTCGCTAGCAAAAGCATTTAAATCTATCTGAGTCTTCATGCAACAATCCAAATTTTGGAAAACCCATCCATCACCTTGAGCTTGAGAGTTTTCCAGTACCTAAGGTTTTTCTGCTATAAATACCACTGATATTAACAAAATACTTTTGATATTATAAGGAAATATGTGAACTTTGGGACGCAGTATCTGTAACTCAACAACTATTTTTAAAATAACCAGTGCATGCTATTACGAAATAAAAAAGTCATCAAAGTGTAATACCTTGGATTTTACTATAGCAGAATACAAAGTTAATTGGATTTCAGATTCTGTCGACATTGCAATTTCACTCTTAAGAACTATCGTATATTGTTTGATGTCTGTGTTCATGTTTCAACCTAAACATCACAACAGATTGAATGCACAGGTATAAAAATCCAGCTGTCTTTTATTAAGCCAGACATTAAAGAATTTTGAAAAATGTAAAATGACACTTCTCAAATATTTTTGGAAAATACTATTTTTTCATGAAAATATATCATTTATTATTAACATGGTTTGGAATTGTTTTTAAATGTTTTAAAATATTAAATTTCACAGATTTAACTTTTGATATTGTAACTAGAGATGACTACAAAAGATTAAGCCTTGATGAAAGGTGTTTGTCATACACCTTCGTAGGTCATTTTATCCTAAAATAAGCTGTTGGGAGCCATTGAAGAAGACCTTTGGGCAGTACAGTTACTGTGATCAGATTCATGTTTTAGAATGATTACTGTCTCTGCATCAGAGAGATACATTGAAAAGGGTGCAAACCAGAGGCAAAGGGATTGGATCACAGATTAAAGTGGTGGTAGTAATAGAAAGTCGTCCTCAATGTGGAATTGCTTGAACCCAACTGAAAATGAAAGGAATAAAAGCTATCCGCTTGTGCCTTAAAGATTACCAGGCAAAGCTTGCTTTGGGTTTAATTGTCTCTTTTCTAATTTCTTAAGCTTATGTCATTAATTTGAAACTTTTTGTTTTCTAATATAACACTTAATACTGTATATTTTCCTCTTTTAAGAACTGTGGAGAATACTCTCGAGTCTGGGAAAAGCTGTTCAAACATAGATGTGTTACTAGAAGCACTATTGTATAAATCCAATATTATTCTTTAAATTGATTTCTAATCACTGTGGTTGGAAAACACTGAAAGATTCAAGGTCTTTAAAATTGATTGTGACATGTTCTATGGCCTAGTATATGCTCTGTCCTAGAAATTCCTTGCTCTGTCCAAGGAAATCTGTGTTTCCTTGAAAAGATTGTGGATTTGCTGCTGTTGGGCAGAGTGTTCTGTATTATTACTTAGGTTGATTGTTGTTTCAGACTTTTACATGCGTGTGTGACATGCTACAAACTGCCCCTGCTGCAGAGGCGTGGTGGTGGGCAGCCACACAGACTGCAGGAGGGGGGCTCTGCTGAGACTGCGTCCTCCCCAGGAGTGCCCAGCCAAAGCACATCAGCATCAGGAAGAGGAGTCCTCTCCTGTTTCAATCATTCTCCACTACCCTCCACTGAAAAAGTGTAATACTGAGCCATCTGACAAAGAAAACATATTAGAAAGCCTCAGATTGTTTTTCACAGAGCTGATTATCAAGGGTAAATTCGGAGCCATAGACATGTTTCTCCTGTGGGTTTGGCTATGAATTTCTCTGCTCAGTAAATATTTTATGATGTTGACTTAGGGTAACCAGTAAATACTTCATTTTTTATGCAAAATATATTTTTTACCCCAAACATTATTATGCTTAGCCTTTTTTCTAGTAGAAAAATATTCATAAAAGAAATGGTTGTATTCAGGCTTGCTTTTTCTTTTTTTTCCTTCTAAAATTCCTAGGTCAGGTATCACAAAACATAATATCTTCCACATCCTATTTCACAATTCCTTGATCAGGAATGCTGTGTTTGATAGGCCTGCTATAACAAAGTACCGTAAACTAAGTGGCTTAAACAACAGAAATGTATTGTCTCACAGTTCTAGGAGCTGGAAACCTGAGAGAAAGCTGTCGGAAGTGCCATGCTGCTCTGAGGGCACTGGGAAGAATCAGCAACAGGTCCCACTCGTAGGTCCTGGTAGTTCCCTGGCTTATGGCAGCAGAACTCCAATCTTTACACAGTATTTTCCTGGTATGTGTCTGTGTTTCCAAATTTCCTCTTTATGAGGACACCAGTCAATGGATTAAGAGCTCACCCTCCAGTATAACCTCATTTAAATTATATCTGTAGTGACACTATTTCCAAGTAAGGTTACATTCTGAGGTCCTAAGATTGGGGTCACTATCAATTTAGGGGGCATGTAACTCAACCCAAAACAAATGCCTTCATTTACTCACCGGGAAAGGCCTCATTTTTCATGGCTCATGGCACCCTCTGGGAAGCCTCTCCTATCTTCTCCAGGGACAGCAACATTTCCTTAAAATGTTAAGTATTTAACTGTGTTCTAGACTTGAATGAAGCAAAATTAAGGCAAACCAAATTATCTTCTGTTGTAGTTTAGAAACTGCCTCAGGAACATCTTCATTACAAACAATCAGGTCACAGAGGACCTAGGAGTTAGCAATAAAACCTTTCCAAAGATGTACGGTAGAGAACCTCAGGCTTATAATTAGCATATAATAAACCAAAGGTCACTTGTCACTTTACGTGGCAGTGATGGTGTTTGTGCAAACATTCAGGATGATCAAGTTGAATTCCAAAGTGGGTATATTGATTAACCTGCAGATAAAGTAAGAATATCTGAGAAATGAAGAGAAACCATTTAATATGGAAAAATAACTTTCTTGCATAGTAAATTCAAAAGCATATTTACAAAGATACTTCAATCCTTTTCAAAAGAACTATCTTAAATATTGTATTTGGTTTTCAATTATTTGCAACACCTGGTTCATTTTTTCCATCTTTATTGAAATATTTATGTTCATTGACAAATGATTATGTAAATTTAGGAATACAAGGTGTTGATTCAAACATAAATATATTGCAAAATGATTACCACTATAGCATTAGTTAAACCTCCATCACCTTTCTTTTGGTAGTGAGAACATTCAAAATTTACTCTCTTTGTATATGGGGCTTTGTTTTTGGTTTTTGGTTTTTGTTCTTTAAATAACCACATGTTCTAGGTGGGTACTTTTGTCAAATTTTGTAACAGTTATTTTATATAGGTGTTTAGTACTGTAGTTATTATCTTTTCTGGTAAGTCTTCTGATTTTCAAGGATTAATTTATTATCAAGAATACATTTGAACTTAGCATTAAAAAAGCTTGGCAACTTTCAAATATATAATATAGTATTATTACCTGTAATCACTATGCTGTACATTAGATCCCCACAATTTACTCGTCTTGTAATTGGAAATCTATACCCTTTCACCAACATCTCCCCATTTCCCCCACCCCTTCAGCCCGTATTTTCTGTTTCTTTATGTTAGACTTTTTTAGAGTCCACATATAGGTGATACCATGCAGCATTTGTCTTTCTGTGTGTAACTTATTTCCGTTATCACAATGCCCTCAAAGCCCAACCATATTGTCACAAATGGCAGGATTTTCTTCTTTCTCATGGCTGAATAATATTAAATTTTACATATAACTATATATCTATACCTACATATAGATATATATGTATCTCATCTTTATTTACTCATCCATTAACAGATAGTCATTTCCACATCTTGGCTGTTGTGAATAACATGCAGTGAACATGGGAGTGCAGCCACTTCATTTTTCTCCACACCCCCGTCGACACTAGTTCTCTGTTGTCTTTGGTAGGAGCCATGCTAACACATGTATGTATGTTACATGCTAACACATGTAACACAGTATGAGGAGATACTGTGATTTTGACTTGCATTTCCCTGATGATTACTAATGCTGAACACATTTTCATGTAGCCGTTGGCCATTTTCAAGTCTTCTTAGAAAAAACATCCAGTTTCTTTGCCTACTTGTAAATCAGGTTTTCTTTTTTGCTATTGAGTTGTATGAATTTCTTGTATATTTTGGATTAAATGCTTATCAAATATAGGATTCACAAATATTTTCTCTCCTTTTAGAGGTTGCTTTTTCATTTTGTTAATCATTATTTTTGTTATGCAAAACCTTTTTAGCTTGATGTAGTTCCATTTTTAAATATTTTTATTTTATTGCTGGTCCTATAGGTGTTGTATCCAAAAGATCGTTGCCAAGACTCTTATCAAGGAGCTGTCCCCACCTATCTTCTAGAAATTTTATGGTTTCAGGTCTTAACGTCTAAGTCTTTAATCCATTTTAGAATGAATTTTTGTGAGTGATGTAAGATAGGAACCCAGTTTTATTCTTCTGCACGTGGTTATCCATACAGTTTTCTCCCCACCACTACTGAAGAGAGTGTTCTTGGCTCCCTTGATCAACTCTGTTAAGGCCGCAGGGGTCCACAGCAACTCCGTGCTCCCTGACCAGCACTGTGGCAGTCTGCCAGGGGCTGCCGGGGTCCTCAGAGGTGCCTCAGCTAGGGACAGAAGCAAGCAGAAGTGATGGCCAGCATTGTGGTGTGTACACATTTAGCTGTGGGATCAGTTGCAGGTGCTGATGCAGTGGCAGGGGACACTTTTAGATACACGTGTTATGGTGGGAGCCAGGGCAGGCAACAGGGGCCAGGGCCAACTTACAGGCTCCTTGGCCACTGCAGGAACCTCGGCTGTCAGGGTGCTCACCTGGGGCTCGCCCAAGGAGCGCACTTTGCGGGGTTGGCCAGCGACAGGGTTTGGGACCCGAGGTTTCGGGTGCAGCTGGATGGGCCCAGTGGTGCAAGGCAGTGAGGGGACAGGCTTGATCCAGGCCCACAAGAAGCTGCCAGGGCCCTGTGGTTAGTGTTCTCTCCCAGGTCTGCCATCTGCCGTCCCCTGGGCACTCGCGCTATAGTGCAGACCTGCGACAGGCGTCAGGTGGGTGATAGGCAAGTGCAAAGCTGGGGTGGCTAGCCCCAAGCAGGTAGAAGGGGTCAGCTACAGAGATCTATGCCTACGTCTTGCACTTTAACAGCCAGAGTCCCGAGCTGACTGCCATCGTAGTTCCCAGGCTCTGGCAAGGGCTGGGTGGTGGCTGGGAGGTAGGGATACAAAGAGGAGCAAGTTTCAGGTGGCAGTGCCAGTGAATGCAAACCCCTGTCCAGGTGGAAGCTAGGCAAGTGCAGGTGTGCCCAACAGATATACTGGCTGTTAGTTTCTGCAGTGGCAAAATATGCTGAGCTTCCCTGCAGAGCAGGCCACGGTGACCCTCAGTTGCCCTTGCTGTGCAGCAGCTCGGAGATCCTGCTTTTCTTGTTCCTAACCCGCTCGGCTTTGCCCTTTTTGGTGGAGCGAAACCAAATGGCGAGCTGCACCGTTGGTCGGGGAAGCTTGTGCCTCATCCCAGTCGTGGCACGATTTACTCTTTCTAGCTGGGAAATGCCCCTGGCGCAGAGCGGTGCTGGCTTGGGGGATGGGATGATGCAGGCAAAATGAAGCCATCTTCCTTCTCTCCGGCAGGCTGTTAACCTCAGGTCGCTTTGCTAAAATCTCCTGAGTGGACTCCAGAGCCCTCCCCGCAGTTGTTTTTGTTCACGGATAGCGCTGTAATTGCTGATCTCTGGAGTTGGGTGGGGGATGGGAAACAGTGATTGGGTTCTCTTACATCCCCATTTTGGTCTATAATACCCGCTTTCAAATGTCAAGTGCTGATGGCCAAATATTTATCATATTTGAAGGTGGCTAACCCGAAATCATTTTTTCTTTTTAAATTGTAGAAGGACAACATAACAATTACAAAGTTTTGATAATAGGACATGAACTTTCCATTAAGCTATCATTTCAGTCTTCAGATAACAATTCTAGTGGTAAGGATGGAGTACGTATAATTTTATAAATTGCTTTTGCCACTTAACTTGGTTTGTCTATGCTGTCTTCCTATGTTCCTTTCTCATTTTTCTAATTATGTTAATATTTAAACAGCAGATCAAGTACATGGTTTATTTAATGATTCTCCTATTATGGCATATTTGGGTTGCTACCAGTATTTTGCTTTTACCTCTGAAAGGGAATGAACACCAAAATAACTTTAAGGCTCAATGACATCAGAAATCCCAACCAATTCTAAAGTCAATATTCCAATTTGTTCCCACTTTTACAGTTAGCAGTGTTTAAAACAAAGTAGACAATACAGGATTTTAGAAATTGTAATTAAATAATATTTAGATTTTCTGGATTTTCAGGGTCATGAAATTTTTAATATTTTGTTGCTGACCAAAAGAAAAAAGATGTGCAGGGCCTATTTAAATACAAATAAATGAACATTTGATTTTTCCTTATTAATCCAGTGTAATCCTTCCCTTTTTAAATGTTTCATTACAAACTGGATCTTGTTAGTATACTTTATAATACAGTAAGTGCTTGATAAATGAAATTCTTAGCTTATTAGTATTATCTCTAAACCTGCATCACAAATAGTATTTTTAAATGGAAGATTATTCACATCTATATACCATTTCCTTAACACAGTAGCAAGGAAGTTTTCAAAAATATTGAGTTAGAAAAGCTGATTTTATATGCCCTGACATCTGCACAGTTGCCTCATATATCAATAAATAATACTTGAAAAACTTAACCAGTTAAGCCTGGTTCATTTTCAAATATGGATAGTTATTACAGTAGTGATGTTTTTGCTTTTGTTCCTAAAAATAACAAATATGCTGTTGGGCTGTGAAGAAACTGAGGATAGAGAGCAGATGGGATTTCTGGCAAAGAGCAGGCAAGTCTGGCCGTTGGGCAGCAGGAGCTGGCTAATGCTCTAGCGTCCAGCGCTGATAATACCTCAGTCAATTCAAGAAATGCCACGCAGCTGTGCCAGTCAGAAGACAACTTCAGTGCTTTTTCTTCAATCCAAGAGGAGGTTCATGATAACTTCATATGGAGCAACAGGCAACTTAGGACTCACTTTTGACAGTCGGCTGACGCCACCCTTCAAATGAATGTGTGCTCTACCTGGTAATATTGCTACCATGAAACGATACTGCATAATTTATCATCCACAAATATATACTGAACTCAAATGTTGAGTGCTTTTAATATGTATGTAACAAATCTTGTGTTTTCAAAGCAGATGAAGCTGCAAGTCAGCAAGGGGCATATCACTTTTGTTTTATACTCTCCTCAGACTAAAAACCAAAATCATCTTTACAATGGTCAATAGACGTGTAAAAACTTCCCTTATATGTCTGACCTCTTGGCCTATTTTCTCTCTCTGAGTCTCAAGTGTGGATGTACTGTAAAATTCCAAGGAAAATAAAGGGTCATTTCTACTGTGTTGAGTACCTACTGCATATCCAGGACACCAGGGTGGATATAAAAGATTGTTCCATTGGGGGGTGTCCCACGGTTTTGGAAAGAGACTAAATAATACACATAACAATACAAGAATCAGTAAGTTGTTATAAAGTATGTGGTATAAATTTTAAACATCAAAGATTAGGAAAACTCAGGGTTTAGAAAAGGCACGAGAACTAGCTCCTTGCATCCAGGTATCATCATAAAAATAAATTGAAAGCCCTCAACCTTTCACCAGCTTCTCCAAGTACCAGGTGGGCATTTCTAAATGCTCCAAATTAAGTGAGTGCAGGACAACTTATTATTCCTGATTTCAGTTAGCGGCATCAGCGCCTATCCTTCAAATCCAGCCAGAACATAGGTTACTCTTAACCCTGCCTTGCCTTTCTGTATCTCACTAGCCTGGCATTTCCAGCACCTTGGCTGCTGCCAATGTTCTCTCTTCTGGATTTTACAATCATCTTCTGACTGTCACTAACTCTTTTAAGATTTTTTTACCCTAGTCACTGCTACCCCATCAATTTTACGCAAAGTGATCTCCCTAAAGTTCAAGTCATCACTCACTGCTGTCCTCAGAATAAAATCCTTTGCATGACACCCATGGTCTTGTTACACATCTTTTCCAAATATTCTGGATGCACTCAGGTCTGACAGAAGGGAATTGGGTGCTATTCCTACCACCAGATCTTACAAGTCCCACTAGGGCCAACATTTATCAAGGGGGTTGGAACCAAGGGAGTGTGATGGAGCCTAGGGAAGGGGATTTAGAAATGTGGTTCTAGGCCCTGACTGGTGGCACAATGGATAAGGCGCCAGTCCAAGAACCGAGAACCCAAAGGTCGCTGGTTCAACTCCCAGCCAGGGTACATAACCAAGTCGCAAGCCAGGTCTCCAGCCAGCTCTGTAGCTGGAGGCAGGTGAAAGGCAACCATACATTCATGTTTCTCTCCCTCTCTGCCTCTCTCCCTTCCCCTCTCAAAAATAAAATCTTTAAAAAACAAGAAAAGAAATGAGGTTCTAGTCGCAAAGCCCAAGTTTTAGGTTCTCAGACCACCTCCAGTTCAGCTCTGAGTTAGATGGGCCATGGGGATTGGAAGTAGAAACTGAACTATGGCTAGATTTTTCTTTTGCTGTGACTAAAAACTTAGCAATTTACACCTCATGGTTTCCGTCAGTCAGGCGTCTATCCACAGCTTGTCTGGGAACTCGGTGCAGGGTCCTACAGGCTGCCATCGTATAGCTGGGCTGCATGCTCATCTAGAGCTTGGGGCTCTTTTCCAAACTCAGGTTAGCAGAACTCGCTGCCTTCCAGTTGTAGAACTAAGGCTCTCAGCTTTTACAAGTTGCCCATCTCCATTAGCAGTTCACAATATGACTACTTCTTCAATGTCAACAAAAAGCATCTCTCGTTTCAAGTTTCTTAAAGAAGGCCTGGTATCTCTGCCTCCTCTGTAAACATAGCTTTCGCTCTCTGTAGAGCCTCCATTTAATTATCTCTTCCTCTCTAATACTAGCCATAAAAGTAATTATGAAATTGCCACCCATTAATTATTTACTAGATACTATTACTATCCCTATTTCACAAATTGGGAAATGAGGCACGGAAGGTTAAAGAACTCCTCTAAGCTCACACAGCAACGTTAGCTAAACAGCAGATCTGCAATTAAAGACAGCTGGGGAGAGGACAGCTGTGTAGCCTTTGTCCCACTCAGTGACTCTTCATGCAAAAGCAGCAGAAGGAGCGACAGCTGGGGACAGAAGCTGACCTCCTTTGTAGAAGTGGATATATGGGTGTCAGAAGAAGACATTGACAGTAATGATGTCACCCTGGGGTTCCCTCTGAAATGTGGCCATCTCACAGGTACCTGCCGTTCAAACAGGATCCATGTGACAGAGACAATTCGATCACATATATTGTGTGGCCCTTGTTAAAATGGAGAATGCCTGACTTTGGAATGAAAGAGGGATTATGAAGGACAAAACTAAATGTATTTTCCAATGACCTGGTGGGAAACAAAAAAGGATGTAATATATTTGTGGGGTGCAGAAGTTAAAACAGCACCTTCATTAGCCTGCAGAATGATTCAGAAAGATCCCAATAGGTACAAATGTAAACCCCAGCTTACAGCGAAATTCAATGGTAATAAATAAAAGATTCTACTTTTGAACCTGACTTTTCGTGGTAAAAACATAACATTGAATTTATTTTCCTTTAGTTTGTTTTTGGACAAACTTAAAAATTGGTAAGAAAAATTTGGAAATAAAAAGCACCTTAACAAATAAAAAGATCAGCTCCAACCCGTGAGGCTGTTGGATGGGTGCTGGATGGGTGCGGTACTGCAGGGCAAAAGGTCACCGGTTGGATTCCTGTGCTGTGGGTTCTGTCCCCTTTTGGGGGCCGTGTGAGGCAACTCATCAGTGTTTCTCTTGCACATTAACACTTCTCCTTTTTCACCCTCTCTTCTCCTGTCTTAAGTAAAATATTTTTTAAAACTCCTTCTGTTTCTTTCTCCAGGCTGGGACTCCAGGCCTCTTAGCACCGAAGCAGCGCCCGCCGCCACCACTCGGCCCTCTGCTGTGGACGTGCCCACCTTCCCGCCCCAGGAAGGTGCCAGAAGCAGCGGAAGGGCTTTCCCCTACCCAACTCTATCGCCAGCCGTGCTCGGGCTCAGTGCAGCACTTCCTCCTGCCACCATCTTGCCCGGGCTGGGGGTCTGCCACCGGGGACAGGGTGCCCCTCACGAGGGGCAGAGCGTTCGGGAGGCGCGAGCCCGGTTAGCGGGGTAATGCAGCCGCACCGCTGCCGGCTCCCCTAACCGCGGGCTCCCGTAACCGCGGTCCGCCGTGCGCCACCTGCTCCCAGGGGTCACAAGCTCCCAGTATCGTTGTGAGGATCAACGCAGATAATATTTCTAGGTCCTTTGGGGCAGGGCGTGGCGCACAGACACCCAGAAGGTACTAGCCAGTGATAGCTTTACTTCGGTGTGTATCCTGAAGTAAATTTCCCCTGGGGAGGCAAGGGGGACTAAATAGAAACTAAACAAAAATAAAATGTCATTTACTTAAAAATAAAGGGGAAAATTTAATACACATTTTATATTAGAACTATTATGGACTCATTCCATGCCAGGGAATTAAAATGGAAAATTTTTATCAAGAAACTATTGTAAGTAAACTGTATTTCATATACTTATTTTATGAAGCTTTATTTAACTGAAAATAAAATTATATCCCTTATCAAAAAAAAAAAAATCCTAACCCTGGCTGATGTGGCTCCGCAGGTTGAGTACCAGCCCATGAAGGAAGGGGCTTCCGTGTGATTCCCAGTCAAGGCACATGCCTGGGTTGCCGGCCGGGTCTCCAGTTGGGGGCGTGCGAGAGGCAACCTATTGATGTATATCTCTCAGGTTCCCTCTTTTTCCCATTCTATGTAAGTAAATAAAATTTAATTTTAAAATCCTTCTAAAGTCTTGCTTTAGGAGAAACAAAATTATTTTGATTAGACTTACAAGGAAAGTCAGTTCAGGAAAGATATTTATAGACTTCATGTTCATGCAAAATAGAACTAGCTTTACTGAATCCTGGTACTAGGGCTGGGGAAGCAAGCAAACTTTACAGCTTAAATTTCCTCCTTTACTAGTCATATGTAAGCTTCCCACAATTCATCCTGAAATGAAAATGAGGGCCTAATGAGAAGCTTCGATGGGCCACATGAACTTCAGTGAGATCAAACCTTTCCATAGATGTTTATTTAAAAAGGTAATTATAATAGATAATTTTTCCAGCCTCTTTCCCAACAAGCCTATGGAAAGGTTCAGAAGTAGCTTAATTATTCTCTCAAATAAAACCTGAGCCCTGGCTGGTGGCTTGGTGGACAGGAGCCAGCCTGCGAACCCAAAGGTCACTGATTCAATTCCCAGCCAGGTCTCCAGCCAGGTCTGTAGCTGGGGGCAGGTGAAAGGTAACCGTACATTCATGCTTCTCTCCCTCTCCCCCTCCCCCCCTCTCTAGAAATAATAAAAAACCAAACAAAGAAAAAAAAATTTTTAAATATATATTTAAAAAAAAAAAAAAAAAGCCTGAGAAGATTCTACTGAGCTGTTTTCCCTAAGTAAGCTTTCTCAGATGCTTGGATCCTTTATTATCTTTTAAAACATTAAAAAAATATTTGATTTCTTATTTTCAGAGAGGGTAAGGGAGAGAGGCAGAGAGGGTATGGTTGCCTTTCACCAGCTTCTAGCTACAGACCTGGCTGGGAATCGAACCAGCAACTTTTGGGTTCCTAGGCTGGCCCCTTATCCACTGTGTCACTAGCCAGGGCGATGCTTGGATCTTTTAAAAAATATTTTTAGGACCTGGCTGATTGCACAGTGGATAAGGCGCCGGCCTGAGAACCCTAAGGTCGCTGGTTGGATTCCCAGCCAGGCACATAACCAGGTTGCATGCCAGGTCCCCAGCCAGGTCCCCAGCTGGAGGAAGGTGAAAGGCAACCATACATTGATGTTTCTCTCCCTCTCTCCCTTCCCCTTTCTAAAATTAATACAAATCTTACAAAAAAACAAAAAACACTTTTTTTTTTTTTTAAATTTCCAGAGAGAGGGTTAGAGAGAGAGGAAGAGGTACATCAACTGGTTGCCTCTCTTAGGCCCGCAATTTGGACCTGGCTCACAACCCAGGCATGTGCTCTGGTAATCAAACCAGCAACCTTCCAGTACACGGATTGGCACTCCATCCACTGAGCAACGCCAGCCACGGATCAGATGCTTGGATCTTATTAGGACTGGATGCTTTTGGAGACTGTAAATTTATTTTGTAAATTCACAGAGAGAACACATAGTCCTAAAAAGAAGACTGCTTTCTTAGGAGTCGTCCAAAACTGAATGACCATGCTTACTATCCGCAGGGCTTAAAAATTCTGCAGTTAAGAACCCTGTCAACCTTTACTGAATCCTTATTAGAAACAAGGGGAATACCTAAAGGTTTGAACTGGCTGCCTATATAATCTAAATTACCTTTTAAAACAGAACTGATACCTTTGTCCTTTGCATATTATCAATTATGCGTGTTAATGCTTTTGATGAAACATAAAATTATTTTAATCTTGATTTCAATGTCTCTTTCATAAGAAATCTATGTGAAACAAATATAAGTTAGTAAGAACTTCAAAAGAATGAAAAAAATACCCTCTGAAGTAGATAGGACTGATCACCAATTTCAAACTAACAAATATTTCACATTCCAATGGCTTCCTTCAGAAGTAAAATACAGTAATTTAAGGTAAACTACATTTCCTCCATACCCAGAAACAGGTTTTCTTAGTGACCAAATAGCTGTATATATCTCGTTATGACAATTCTTCCCACCCTAAATCTCAGAAAATCACACAGCTTTAAACAGCATTATTTATTATCTATCTATTCACTGTGTTACTTAAAACAATCTAAATATATACAAAAATTTGGAATGTTTTATAAATGTTGACAAAAGTATGTAGCTGCTAATGGGTTTTTTTTAAGCACAGCAAATTAATGCTTAAAAGTTCTACTTAGGCAGTGCTTGTGCTTTAACATTTTTAAAAAGTATATAAACGGGACTCTGGCTGGTAGCACAGTGGGTAAGGTGCCGGCCTGCGAACCCAAAGGTAGCAGGTTCGATTCCCCAGCCAGGGCATGTAACAAGGTTGCAAAAACAGGTCTCCAGTCAGGTCTGTGGCTGGAGGAAGGTGAAAAGCAACCATACATGGATGTTTCTCTCCCTCTCTGATTCTCTCTCTTCCCTTCTTTCTAAAAATAATTAAATAAAATCTTTAAAAAAGAAAAGTATATAAACGTATTTAAGTCCACAGGGGTAAAAAGAGTATTTACAAGGATATGAGAAATTTTAGAACTTCATGGATTCAGATAAACTGATGATTCTTTAATGAATCAGAAACAAACACTTTAGTTTATAAAAATAATTCTGTACTGAATAAATTACCCTAAACATTAATTTTTAATAGCTTCAAATTTCTGAGTGGTCAATTTTAAATAGTAAAAATGAAAAGTTTTGATGGTTTGTTACGTAATACTTATTAAAATAAAGTCTGTTATGGGTAAGGGCCTTGACTGCAAACTTGATATTAACTAAAAATGTCCTATTTCTTCAAAAGGTTTGAATTATTACTTATTTAAAATTTGACACTTTACTGTTACCAAAACAAGACCTCTAATGATGAGTTCTCGTTATTTAATTTTATTTTTCCAGTATATATACATATAAAACCTTTGGCTATTAATGTAAATGCAAAACTTCTTTGCTATTTTTTACATTATATCATGTTTCATGTTACTCCTCTTGGTACTCTTCTTAAATCAACTTTGTGTAATAAGAACATTTAAAAAGTTTTAACTAGAGTAGAAAATAAGTGTATGTCATACCTATTGCATTTTATACTATTTCAATATAAAAGTAGACAAGTTTAGATCACTAATGAGTCAATTGGTCTTTGTGGCTTAAATCTTTTTCCAAAATTTTAGCTTCTGCATCTAATCCAAGGTAAAGCAGTTGAAATATAATAACTGTATTTATGTATTCCAATTAAAAGCAGAGTATGACTGTAAAAAATGGATTTAAACCAGTTAAAAATGATGTGAAATTAGTGGAAACTTACATGTATTGAAATTACAATGTCACTAGACTTAAAAATAAACTACAAATAAAGGGAACACCGAGGCTTGTCGTAAAGAAGCTGTTTGTCATTGTATTTTTTAGAGATTACAACACACATACAATAAATGAATTTTATCAAAATACAGCACATTTCTTCTACTATATTCATAAAAATCAATTCCTATGTAAATAGTACTGAAAAATCAACTAAAATGAGTTAAAATTTACAAAGAGTTGTTAAAGGGTTTCCATCAATATTATTAAAATTTTACAGTACAATAACCATTTGATAATATCTTGAAAGGAGTGCAATATTTGAGATCACATCTTTTTAAAAGTACTGCCTATTTACTGACTAGCAAGAAAGGAACCAGTCTAACTCACTTTTGTCGACTGCTGTTTTTGCTAGTGCTATAAAAACCTTATTTAAAACAAGGTTGAAGAACAAAGGGTAACAGATTAAAAAATTCCAGAATTGAATTTCTTAGTAATTAAAAATGGAACTGCAAGAACTGAATATTGCTCTAATGAAAGGCTCCACGCTAGCCTTGACTAAAAACAGTTATTGGTCTTCTATGGCACTTTTTATGGTCCAAATAACCATGTAATTATTCTTACCATTGCATGTTACTCAATTTTTATTTGATTAAACAGAACAAAAACAAAATTTTATTTGGATAAACAAAATTAATAAACCTCTACCAAGTATTTCTTACACCAACAAGAACAAAGGCAGTTGGTGGTAAAGGACTGTTACACTTAGAAACCCTTTAAAGACTCTGAAGTGTCGAGTTCACATTTGACGTTACCTGGAGGAACAGCCCTTTGTTTGAACACCGGACACCCCGCTGGGCCCCATGGACCCACCCCTTTGCTCTACGACTCCCCACAGCAATCTCCATCACCGTGCCAGCTTCACAGACTTGCTTTGGTTTCCTAGCTCCATGCGTACTATTTCCTTTTACCTTACCAAGGCAACGTGAGGCCAAACAAAATCAAGAGGCTTTCCTAAATTAAATCCTCTTACATTCTGTGTCATAGCAACACAATCTTAAAACTGGCCATTTTAGTTTCATTTGCTGTTTAAAATAATTATAAATTAACATTAAAATGGAGTACTAATCATAAAACAAATTGCAGATATCACCATTTGCAAACAAAACAAAACAAGGGATTTCTGTAACAGAGAATTCATGGGCATACATAGATCTACAATTTAAAAATTCCTGTGGCTAAAAAAATTAAAAATCAAACCGCCAGTAACAAACATATCGTAAATGGCTATGACAATAACAGATCATGTAGCGCTCATAAAATGCAATTATCGTCTTTTTTTTATTTCTTTAAAAAGACATTACATTTTTATTGCATTATTCTATGAATAAAAACACATTAACAGATTGCTGTTTTTTTCATTCTTTGCTTCCAGATTTTTAAAAGAATTAACTGTTTTAATCAGGCCTTGGAAAGTTATCCCACTAATACCACCCTCACCTACTCACTCTTCAATTCAATATGCACATAGCAAAAACCAACACTTCATGTCTCTTGCCCACATTAAAAAAAAAGTTTCAGCAGAAAAACATTAATATCAGTTGAATAAAAATAAGGGCATACAAGCTATGAGACAGCACTGCCATCTGTCTCTGGGCTACAATCAAGGCTAAGTAGAGCCTTGTACAAGAGTTCAGTTATGCGTATGAAATCCAAAAATAAACCTACAATCTATACAAAAACAACATACATGTGTTTCTGTAGCCTTGATTGCTATGTTTTTAAAAACCTAACAAAGTTTTATAAGGTTTGATTCAACAGTCTTCCCTATAGAATGTACAGTGGTTCTTTCCCTCTAGTCACAAGTTCCATTATTTCATTAATGTACAAATTTGAACATAATTTTTGAGTTCTCCTTTATATATAAAAATAGTCAAAATAATTTCCCCGCAAGTCTCTTCCAATAAATCTGCTGTCTCCCCACCCCCCGTTTTTGTCCACAGTTCTTATGAGGAAACCTCTCGTACAATGATGAGTTCTACTGTGTTCTGGAAAGTTTTTAGCAAGGACACTGCTTGCCCATGTTCGATATTGATAAAGCTGTAGCCATTAGCCTAGAAGAAAGAAGAAAAATATTTTCAGAAAAACATTTCATAGTAATGTATTTGCATTAGTGCATTTAAATTTCTGCCAGGTAGTAATAACATCTAGCAGAAATAAGGATAATTTTTGGCAACTTAAAACAAGTTCCTAGGCCCTGAAATAAAATTTCTGAAGATGGGATCCAGATATCTATGTTTTCAGATGATTCTTATGTAGCAGCATATGCCAGGAAGTATGTGGTAAAGACAGTGTCTTCAGACAGAGCGCGGTATGTGTGCACTACCATGTAAAACTGATGCCACCAGTTGCAAGATAACAGATCAAGAATACTACACTTCTTATAATTTGGGCTAAATATTTATTGAGGTCTTACTATATTCCAGATACAGTTCTAAGTACATCCATGAATTAACTCCTTTAATTTTTGTAACAAAAAGATTAAAAAGAAAATTTTTTTAATGTTTATTGATTTGAGAAAGGAAAGGGGAGGGAGAGAGAGAAAGAGAAACACTGATCAACTCCCATAGGCACTCCTAGCAGGGATCAAACATGCAACCCAGGTATGTGCCCTGACCAGGAATTGAACCCCTAACCTAATGGTGTACGGGACGGCACTCTAACCAGCTAAACCCCACTGGCCAGGGGCACAGAGAAGATTCTTTCATCACCTTATTTTAGAGAAGTTAACATTACTGAACTTAGATAAAATGCTAAAATATATCAAAGATGTATTAAAAAATATCAGTAAGATTTTTCAGAATACAAGGTGGGAGTATTTTAAACTACGAAAGCACTAGAGAATAGCCTGTAAGAAATATCAGTTTTCATA
Source organism: Noctilio leporinus (assembly GCA_004026585.1). Classification (NCBI taxonomy): domain Eukaryota; kingdom Metazoa; phylum Chordata; class Mammalia; order Chiroptera; family Noctilionidae; genus Noctilio; species Noctilio leporinus. The sequence goes on from PVIW01005631.1 coordinate 43,157, forward strand.
CATAAATATGTAAATATAAACTTCATAAAATGCTTATTTTCAAAGTGGTATTTAATAATTTCTTGATGAGGAGGTAGATTAGTTATAAAATGAAAAATAAAGAAAACAACTGCGAACCCAAAGGTTCTTGGTTTGATTCTCAGCCAGGGCACATAACCAGGTTGCAAGCCAGGTCTACTGCCAGCTCTATAGCTGGAGGCAGGTGAAAGGCAACCATACATTAATATCTCTCTCCCTCTCTGCCTCTCTCCCTTTCCCTTTCTCTAAAAATAACAAAATCTTAGGGGGGGGAAAAAAAAAAGAGGAAGGAAGAAAGGAAATAATAAGTTGTATCTTAGTTACCTGGATAATTTTATCACCCGGTTGTAATAATTTTGATGCTGGTCCTTCAGGCTGTACCCTTGTTACAAATATACCCTTTAACAACAACAACAAAGTATTATTGAATAGGAAGCAGTACGCCTAAATAACATAGTACCAAAGAGCAATCTTTCCTTCTCAGTAAGCAAATATTTGAATAGTGGTACAGGTTTTCTCCTTGTTTTCTCTGAAAACATTGTGACGGCCAACTCTGTTGTTTTTATTTAACTGGACAATGAAGAGGGAAATCAGTAAGAGGTCTGTGTGGATTTGCAGAAATACCTGTTAGATTTTACTTGTGTATAAGAGGCATTAACTTAGTGAATAAAACTTTATGGGTATTTCAAAGGATATAAAAATAAAACTCACGTCATCATCAGGTCTGAATGGGTTTCCTCTTCCACCAACACCTCCTGATATGCTAAATCCAAGTTCAGGATCTTTTTCAACTCTCACTCGAATCTGAGTTAATAAGGAAAAAAAAGTCATTCTTACTATTATAAAAAATATTTTCACACTAACATTCATAGTTAAATACTGGGAAATTAAGTTCAAACAACATAACTACATAAGGATTCATCTTAAATGAATGTTTGGGCAGATGAAGTGAAACTATGAAACAGACTACTTTGTTAATGAGTTAGTGAGTTAAAGGCACAGCTGGGATTACAAAGCAAAGCTCCTTCACTTAATCTATTGCTGTTTTATGAAGATAGGCAACCAATTAATGGTGATTCTATTACATTTTTTTTAGACAGTGTTGATTATAAAGACATACAATATACACATAAATCATGTACTTTATTATTAGTTTCCATTTGTGAAACATCTATATTATATAATGTCTTTGTCTACTGGGCATTTCATAGATCCAAAATGAATAAAGCATTTGTTCTCTAAGTTTCTAATAATATATTTTATCAATACACAATCAAAATATATGACTAGCAACAAAGTACTTTTTAAGATTTAATTCTCAAAGTAGTTTAGAGTTTATAGTCAAGTTTCAAAAGTGAAGTGTCAAGTACAAACAATAACAAACTATAACATGCCAATTCAAGTTTAATGGTCTACTACTTATATTTTTGAAGGTCTGATTACCAGAGTATAATCAACCAGCTTGGGAAAAATACTCATCTTAGGGGAAAAACAAATCATGCCTAAGACACTACGTCCTATGTTAATTAATGAGAGTGGGGGTTGGGGTGGGGGTGAAATCCTAAGGGTCAAATGAATCCACAAAGTTTAACACCTTATCAGGAAACCAAATCTTTAAACAGAAAAAGGTTTAAAAAAATAAAACAAAGCCCTATGTTAAAATTCTGTATGGATTTATTGCTAATAATTAAATTACCTATAAAACACATTAAAAGCTTAGTGTCATATTTCAAAAATTCTTGATTATTCTTACCTCTTGCTTTGCCAGTTCATGGCCTTGTCTAGGAGAACAATGGGGCTGTGTATATGGAGGCTGGTGGGCCACTTTCAGCATCAAGTAATCAATTAGTTGCTCTCTAGAGGGATGCCTTGCCACAGATGCCTGAGGAAGGGGGTGATGTATTTGACTATAATTTGCCTGAGGCATGAGAGGCTGGCCCATCTGTCCATTACTCAAAGGCATCTAAGAAAAACATGAAGTGTCTTAAAATGACCAATAATGTCTTATTACAAATACTTGGATTTTCTTTTTGAAGCATTTCAAAAGCACTTGAGTTTAACACTCTAAATCACACAATATCATGCCACTTACACTATAATTCTAAATTTATCCTTTTAAAAGAAAAAAGTCATTAATGTTTTAATTCTCAACTTGCTTGAGTGCTTGATTATTATAGATGCACTCTTTAAAGGTTTCAAGTAACAGCAACTCATATCTACATTTAAAATTACTTTTTGCCTGATATAAATGCACCTATGATTCTCATATCCCCATGTTAAAATGATAAACAGTATGCTAAAATATAAAAATTTAAGTAAGCCCAGTAAAAGGGTATATTTTATTTTACTATACTTAATTTCTCATGTTCACAGAAAAGATGTTTTTGTTAATGTTTTTCATTAACTTTCGCTAATGTTTTTCATTAAAACAAAAGTAACGTTTTGGCTAAGGTTTCGTTAATCTGACTGTATCTTTTCTACATTTCTTTCTTTTTTTCCAGAATTAATAAGCCAATTCAGTTATGCAAAAAAATAATTTATTCCTCACGTGTCAGTAATTTTTAAACCCTCTAAATATTAATTCCATAGAATATTAACCACAAAAATTAAACTTTGAGATTCCAGTTTACTCTATACAAGCTAAACAAAAAACTTGAGACTATTTTGTTGTCAAAGAATTATCCCTATTTTAATGTCTCTCATTTTTCAGAGATTGAATCTGAACTTTAGACTTAAAAACCACTTTGTAGAAATGTGGCTCACTAACAGCTTCTCCTGCTAGTGAAAAATCTATATGATTATTGTAAGGTTGTATTTGCATTATAAATATTTGCATAAGAATAGGTTTTTGATTGGAAGAGGGCATATGTTTATGCTACTTGATCATTTAAAACATCACTGTCGGACCCTGGCTGGTGGCACAATGGATAAGGCGGCGCTGGCCTGCGAACCTGAAGGTCTCTGGTTCGATTCCCCAGCCAGGGCACATAACCAGGTTACAAGCCAGGTCTCCAGCCAGCTCTGTAGCTGGAGGCAGATGAAAGGCAACCACACGTTGATGTCTCTCTCCCTCTCTGCCTCTCTCCCTTCCCCTCTCTCTAAAAATAATAAAACATCACTGTCTATTATTAATAAAAAGTGACCTCATCCACAAGGAATGAAAAAATCGTAAGGGAAGTGCCTGAACCCCATTTCCCTAAAATTATGCAAAAGTAGAAAAACTTGGGAAATGATTAAGGCAATAGTTTCAGAAATACTTATTTTTCTTTGTGAACCTTGTGGAAGGATACAAAGAAGTTTGTCTTTGGTTAAAAATTTTTTTTTACTTTTTAAAATAGTCCTTTTTTTCACTGTGTTATACATGAAACGTTAGTGAATTATTTAGTCCAGAAACATACGTGAGTGTTTTACAACCAAGACGTTATTAGCAGAAAGATGTTACTCCCCAACACATCTCTTATTGGGCATTTACCACTGGAGCACTGTAGATCTGAAGCAATTAATCTGCCCAGTAGTACCTAAGTGGTTGTGCTGTTATTTTATTGCTCACGTACAACTCTGTAGACAAGACTTGCTTTCCCTCATGTTTACGTAATCTTTTCCTATGTGCAGATTCGACACTTTCTGGACAGTAATTACTTCTGACAAATTCTTAAGACTTCTTGACACCTAGATACTTGTTTGTGCCTGACATTCTATATCAATGTTAAACATATCCATGAAATATATTAAGCTATGATACACAGGTAGCTCATGACAATAAAAAGCATTAAACAAACTCATTAACCTAAACCATAAAATGGTATGAAAAAGAAATTGGATAACACAACTCAACTAAAAGAAAAAAGAAAAAAAAGAGAGAGAGAGAGAAGAGAAAGATAAAATAGACATGTATGAACTTAAATGTTATGTGACTGGGTTCCTACTCTGAAGAACAATGTAAACATCTGTATATAATCTATAAATATACTTCATAATTATATTTGGCTATACATACTAGAGTATGGAATTAGGAAAAAGAAAGAACAACTAAAGAAAAGAATTACCTATCTGGCACTGATGATGCTTTAGTTACAAAAGTGGTATGAATACGACCACTACTTTAGATTTTATATTTTACCATATAAAAAGGTCTAATTATATCACTTTAAAAAAATTCTTATTTTAGCAAGAGGGTAAGGTAGGGAGAACGAAAAGGAGAGAAGTATCGATGTGAGAGAGGAACATCAACTTGGCTGCATCTCCCAGGCACCCTGACCAGGGACTGAACTCACAACCCAGGCATGTGCCCTGACCATACTCAAACCTTTGACCTTTTACTTTGTGGGACAACACCCAATCAATTGAGCTACACCAGTTAGGAATCTAATTATATTGTTAATTAGTGATTTCTAATTCCATTTAAAGTTATTTTAAAATGCCTTTAGTAACAGTAAAACATCCAAATGAATTTAAGATGGGTTTCATCTTTCTTTAACTCTCCAAACAGGTTTATTAGGAATGCCAAAATCCCTTCGATTCAAATAATAAAGTAAGTAGGTAATAGTACAGAAATCCAAAAAATAAAAACAATAAAACAATTCTCCAGTGTGGGGGAAAAAATTGATCAAATAAACTGAAAAGCAGAAGAATGTAATTCTATTTCTCAATCATTTTAAAAATAAATCCTTACTAAGGAGGAAAGTTCTCAAAGAAGTTATTTCAGTGCTAAAGCATCTATGCTTTTTTTTTTTTAATGCTATTTCTAGTTCAAAAGCCACAACACAAGGTAAGCTCACACATGTTACCTCATTTATTTCCCTAGCACCTACTTTCAAGCTGTCTGAAGAGACATCTTTGTGACTAAATATAGCTGCTGAGTAGTTGGGCTGTCCTGAAATGACTCTATCACCTTGACAAGGATCTCCTGGACAGGATGACTGGGGATGCTTCAAATTAGGGGAAAATAAGTAAACAAATAATGATCTTTAAAATGTGCAATGAAAATGATGATGACACTTGAGAAGAGATTAGAAAAAAAAACATGTTAGGTAATAGAAAAATGAAGAGCCAAATAAAACATTACCATCACAACCATCAACAATCTTAAGTTTTTTTAAAGATGCATAGTAACTAAACTTATTATGGTAATCATTCTGCAATACATACATATAACAAATCATGATGCACACCTTGAATTAATACAATGTTTCAACAATTATATCTCAGTAACATTGGGGAAAATATTAGTATTTTTTTTTTCTTTTAATTTTATTGTTGTTGTATTACATCCATCCCTTTTTTCCTCCCCTCTGTCCCCCAAATATTAGTACTTTTAATCATCTTCCAGAGTTAACGGTAAAATGTTTATTTTTGTAATTTGTAAAGGTATATATTGTATAGGTACATACTGTTAAGCTATTTCTTTATAATGCTTTTAGTTTTATTTACAATAATACCTGGCTTTTAACCCTTTTAGCAATACTTTTTTTTTTTTTTTAAAGATTTTATTTATTATTTTTAGAAAGAGGGGAAGAGAGAGAGGCAGAGAGGGAGAGAGACATCAATGTATGGTTGCTTTTCACCTGCCTCTAGCCACAGACCTGGCTGGAGACCTGGCTTGCAACCTGGTTATGTGTTCTGGCTGAGAATCAAACCAGCAACCTTTGGGTTCACAGGCCAGATTCCAATTTTAAATGTCAAGTAATATCCTTATATTATAATTTACCTTACTGATAGTTTTAGATAGAACATAGATCTATCTTATTATTTCTGTGTATTTCTTGTAAATATGCTGGGATACATGATACCTAAATTTTTCATTTTAATTTGCCTCTAAACACATATTTTAGAACACTAGAGAGACTGTATCAACTAGCACTATTACTTTCAAAACAGTACAAGACTAGCAATGCTGATATGCAAATTACACCATCATGTTGAAAAATAATCTGGAATTTACTTCATTATGATATCCCACAGGATACATATAAACCCAATGGTTTATAATGTAATCTTAGAAAATGTATCTGTAATAGTTCTATCATATACAGTTAGTTGCTAGTTCAAACCATGGCTTAGCATTTTTAGATGTGGTTCGATCAAATTTTGTGTATTTCTTAAACAAAAACTTTATTTTCCTTCTTCATTTTTGAGATGTCCTTTCAGAATCCATAAAAATCAACTTAGCTCATAACTGAGTTTAAACTCAAGCCTGAATGTACAAGTATGTTTATCTAGTCTTTAAAAGAGCAACTATATTATGAATTAAAAAATAAAATGCAACAGATGTAAGGCTCTGGATTTAAGAATAACAAGCAAAAAATATTCCTGTGTAAGAACTGGTGCAGAACAATTATTCCAGATGACAATAAGATTACCCCCAAGTTACTAAAAGCTCCTGGTCTTTACTCTGTGGCTTCAATCAGAATAGTGTCAGAAATTAAGGGTTTAATAGTCATTACCCTTCTCTCTCCCTGTTTCAGTCTGGTAAGTTACAAAATGATTGCTGCTACTATGTAACATAATGCTATAAACCGAGTGGTGGCAGGTGACGGAAGGCAGAGCAAGTGCGTGATACACAAATCCAGGAGGCTGCTCCTCTCCTAGAATGCAGCAGAGCAAAGCCAGGAGAGTACTAAGGGGCGGTGGAGGGGGAGGCAGTGAATGCTTGGGAAAAAGCAAAGGACCCAGAAGTAAGTAAGCTCAAGGAAATAAAACTAGGAAGGGGATAAAGTAAGGTTCCAACAAGAGATAGGTCTTTTCAGGATGGAAGGAGAGGGGCAGAGGAAATATTTATTTGGAGGCTATGTTACTACCTCAAGTTGTTATGAAAAGGAAATCTGAAAACAGCCATATTAGAGTTCTATATTTTTCCCTTCTCTGCTATTCTTACATCTGATCTTTAACTTTCATTAAAAGAATAAACCTTTCTTCATTACCAATAATGACAAGGCTGAAATGTGGGTAATAAAGAATCTGAGTGTTGCCTTTTCATTGGTACGTATTACAATTTTCCAGCCCCTCAGATAGTTATTTCTATTGCTTATCCCTTTTTACGTAAAAGAGTTGACCAGATCCTTAGTTATGACCACAGAAACGTGGGCAATAAAGATTAAATCAGCTTTGCAGAAAGTTTTATCACTAAGCCATGGAGTAACTGGGAGGTAATCAAGATACCTAACTCACAGTAATTTTATTTTCTAGAAACATTAAAATGTGGGGTTTATTTCTCTTTTGTGTACTAAAAGCACTTGTCCACTACAGGTACTCACTCGAAAAATGTGCCCACCAGAACCTCTTCCGTCTGCAACACTCAAGGCAAGACTGCCTTGGCTGCCATGCAGATCCCTAGAGCTGCCATAGTGACAGTTGCTTACAGCAGTAAAATTGGAATTAAAGGACCTTGACAGCATGCTCTGAGTAAAGAGGGGATAGATTTAACAGAGATTAGCGTAGCATGCAAAATTCACAAGACATGTTATGTACATAGATGCATTTACAGGCCCAATACCACACAGAAATATCATGCAACATGGAATTTTCGGTACCACTGAAAGAAACTGGCACTATTTACCATATAGTTACATGACAACATACACATATATACACAAATTACATGTAATCCAACCATTCAAGTTTAAACAAAGAAAGTACGTACAGATGCTTTTATGCTATTATTTCCTTCACTCATGACATATCTTATTAGATGTTCACCAGGAAACAGGAACTGATGCCATACTGAGATACATCTATACATATACAGATATATGGAACACAAACTAATTCCTCAATAAAGATAAATTTTACTAATAACCAGTTATTTCTAAGTCAAAATGGATTTCTAGAAAGTCTGCTTCATTATACAGGAATTGTCTATTAAATAAATGCAGAGTTTAAATACATAATATAGCATAAAATATATTTGCAAAAAATACCAGGCTCTTGGCCACTGCAGTTTATAAAAAGTATCTTCCATATTTAGAAAAATGCCTTACATGTGGGAAAAGTTTAATATAAACACACAGTTTCAGGATATAACATTTAAAAAGCTTTCCCAGCTCTAGAATTACCAGAATTAAAAAAAATAAATAAAACTTTTTCCCATTTAAGAAATAGGTATTAAAGATTATTATATTTTAAAGTTAGTAGTGCTTTTTGCTGCTTAAGGACCAGTGACAGAATCCTTTCAAATGCTGTTTGTATAAATGTCTAATCAGTAATTCTACAGCTGTCTGAAAAATGTACCTCAATAAATGCACTGCCTGATTCTCATGATTCCTGCCTGCTTATTCCCAAAGTTGTTAAACCATACAGGCTTCAAGTATAGAACTCAATGTAACATCAACTGCACACTGCACTGCATGCTCATCACCCCAAGCAAAGTCTCTTTCAGTTCCCATCCCCACCACCCTCCGCCTCCCTTTGCTTGCCTTCACCTACTGTCAGCCCCCTTTCCTTCTGGCTATCACCATACTGTTATCTGTATCTATGCGCCATATATATAGACATATATATATATATATATATATGTCTTCACCTTCTTTCATTCAGCCTCCCAATACCCCTCAAGGTGTCAGTCTGTTCCACGTATCCATGCCTCTGCTTCTATTTTGTTCATCAGTTTATTTTGTTCGTTAGATTCCACATATAAGTGAGATCATATGGTACTTGTCTTTGTCCGATTGGCTTATTTCACTTAGCATAATACACTCTAGGTCCATCCATACTGTTGCAAAAGGTACGATTTCCTTCTTTTTTATGGCTATGTAGTATTCCATTGTGTAACTGTCCCACAGTTTTTTTTATTTACTCATCTACTAATGGGTACTAATGGGTACCTCAGCTGCTGTTCTTTCTTACACATGCTTTTAGTCATGTCCCAGAGGTCTGAGAAACCACATTTTGAACATGGCTTCTAATTAACAAATACAGAAATGCCATAACAACTATTTCTATGTTATTTTTACGAAATGTATAACTTCTCCAGATTATGAAGTAGATGTCTACTATTAATATGACATTCCAGAATGAAAAGAATCTATAAAATTACAAAGTACAAAGTACACTTTTAGTTATTTTGTGAATTCTAAAGTAATGACTGAAGAAAAAGCTAAATAGCCCATACTTTTCCAAACCATTTCACATAGAATAAGGATTTGGCAGAGGCAATTCAGAGATTTCATAAACATCTGATGAGAACACAAAAATGAGCAAATTATATACACAGTTATATATTCACACATTTTGCTTTCACATGTTGTTAATGTGAGTGGGATGACTGACTGACCCTGCTTAAGGACATGTAGATTTGAAACAAAGACTATTCTGCCATCTTTGATCATAAAAACGTTATGTAAATATTTCATTGACTAAGCCTAGAGCTCAGAAGAGGTCTGGTTTTAGATTCAAGATTGGACACAGACATCCATATGAAACTGCCTTCCATTGCAACACAGAAATACACAGTGCCAAGCTCAATTACGTGTTGGGCATATGTTCTGAACACTGTTGTTCATTACATGCCAATAGTATGAAATAGCAAGGGAACATAAAAATTACCACATTGTCATCATTTTTAATCATAACTGGCTGAGTACTTCTTATCTAGATTTTAAAAAATGTAATATTAGCAAATGTTGACATTAGTGATAATTTGACTTGGAAATAAATTTTTACATTCATTTTCATTTTTGTCAGGTTTTATTTGTAAATAAGTCTTGAGTTTGAAGGTAAAATCTGTTTTTATATGTTTGGATTCCAGTTCATTTCATGGGGTGGGAGAGGTGTTACTACCACAAGGTTTCAAAATGAATTAAGGGTCAATAACTTGTACGTTTTACGTCATTACTTCTAAACAATCTGCTGGGCAAAGTAGTAACTGGGGACTTACCCCTAGAGGTAGGACAGGCATCATGAAATCCCCTGAGTACATTTTCTAAACGTCCATCATGCTACCAGAAGTATGTTTGGGGCAGAATCAAACAGAGACCTCCTATCACTCTCCACCACTGTCATCAATGCTTTCAAGTTTGGAGTCTAAATCACATTGCCCTGCACATTTCTTAGTTTCACTGAACTAATTCTCATCTTTAAATTACCCATGTGCTTGCTAAGCAACTGTAATGCAAATTTCTAAATGTAAAAAGCAGAGAGGCACAATGAACAATGAGGTGGATGTTCCTTTCTTCCTATTTACTAAAATCCAGACACATCTCTGTCAGACAAAGTAATGGGAGAACAGCCATCCGAGATGTCAACTAATATTAATGCAATATAGTATAGTCTAATAATAAACAAATATCTCTTTCTCCAAATCTGCTATTCCTTTAGTCCAGTGGTAATTAATGGCATTCCCTACAACCAGTTATTCAAGGCCTCAGTCTCAAGCTTAATCTCTTTTCTTTAATGACCAATTATAGGAATATTCTAATCAGAGGTAAATTTTTTAAAAGTCTATATATTTCAGAACTGCCTCTTAAATTCATTCCCTTGTCTCAATTCCACTGATCCATTATCATTTGTTTTCTGGACCACAGATGGCCTCTTAAGGCCATCTATCTCATCAACAAGTGTAACTCAATCAACAAGTGTATATAGCCTCATGCACCTCAAATCCAGTTCCACACTATCACTAGAAACTTATGTATGAAACAGCTACATTATTCCTTTGCTTAAGAAATTTCCAAATTCCTTAGAAAAACCAACAAGCTCCAAGCCCCCCAATAGTATGTACAGTAACGGCTGAAACAAAATAAATAGATGAGAATGAAAGGGCCTAACACAGATGATTTAGTTACTTAAAGCTGAGGAAACAGTATTGCACAGTGCTAACAATAAAAGGCAGAGGTTCGATGTGAATTAAAGTAAGGTATTAATTATACTTTAGTATTTACTTCTGAAAAAATTCTATTTAAGGAATTAAAAAAATACTAACAGGTTGTACATGTTCAACTATTTTTTAAAATGTCTCATATTTCATAAACAAAGGTATAAAATGCACTGAGAGGTATGAAACTCAATCTTCAAAAAAGAGCATGCCTTTAACACTTGGGCCACAGAACTGTGGCACTAATATATCAGTTTCAAATTTTTTCAAAAAAGTAAACATCTACACACTACTGAAGAGCCAGGCAAATAAGTTCAAATAGGCAGAAAATGCAGTTCAGAAAAGAGTAAATGCCATGCCAAGTGCCTTCTGTGCCACTGTTAGTCATGTAACTGAGCAAAAAACCTTAGCTGAAACATTTACACTTACAGTAGTTCTTCTGTGAACTATAGAGTAAATTGCTTATTTTTGATATACATAACAATTATTATTAGAGGACAAGGTCAGAAAAATGCTAAACAGAGGTATATATGTATATGCCTGTATTATTCACAGTATGTGTGGCACAACCTATAACAAACACACATAAATGTATAAAACAAATGTAAGTCCATTAGAAAACACTGCGGAGTAAGAGAAGGGAAAGATGCTTGTACTACCATCTCAATGTTTTGAGTTTGGCCAAATCTGAACTTGGAACTCTACTGTCAGTACCAAGGAAAAACGCCTAGAACGTTAGTAGATGTTCAATAATTCAGAGAATTTTGTTTCACCTTGTTTAAAAAACAAAGATTGCTAAATATTTTTTAATCAGTAAATTCATAAGGAGGAGAATGAAAAATGCATATTTAATTACCTTTTCTAGCTTTTTGGCCTCAATGTGTCGTAGTACTTGTTCTCGCCAATCATGAGGAACTTTACTTTTTCCTGGAGGATCTAATAAAGAATGCTCTGAAGCAACCCTCGCATTTGGTCTTTTTGAAGGACTAGTCCGTGAATAATTGAAGTCACTAACTGACATAGTTCTCTCTGGTATTTCACTAACAGAGGGTCGGGCACTTTGAGGCCTTGATGTACCTGGACCATCAATGCTATATGTTCGTGCAGAAAGAGGCCTTTGTGATCCTGACATCACTGGAGTTCTTCCCACTGAATGTAACTCTCTATACGATAGATAATCTCCTTCAGGGATCTGGGCTCTCCGTGTGGGACCTGGCTCACCAAGATTTACAGAGGCTGTAGAGGACACACTGCTTTGTCGCTGAATTGTACTTCGAGTTGCTCCAGGAATGAGTCGGTCATTTGGTGAGATGGCCCACATTTCCCCATGTCTTCCTGGGCCAAGTCTTGGATGTAAATGGTATCCAGCATTAGCACGAGCATTGTTATGGTTAGAGAAATTCATGTTGGCAGCATGTTTGGTGTAACTGTGACTTTCTGTGCTCTCTGATCGAGGAAGCCGCTGAGAAGGAAAACTGACATGATCTACTTGGGGATTTTGTTTGGAGTGCCACAAAGTGTCCTTGACTGCAGCGCTGCTGCTGTACTGGATGTTATATTGTGGAGGACCGTACATGTGAGGTGTAGGTTGTGGGCCACTTGTGGGACCTCTTATATTTGGCTCTTCAGGGTTATGATTTGAATCAAACTTAAAAATTGCCTTTGTACCCGACATTAAATCAGAAGATGAAGATGAACCAGTAAATACTTGCAATGGTTGATCATATAGAAGTGTAGCAGACTTGCTCCTGACTATATTTTTTCCATCAATAGATGTGACTTTAATTGTTGTACTTGGCTGCTGAAGTCCATTATCACTAAGAATGTCATAGATTTTTAGCTCTCCAGTCTCCATATTAGTTATGCTATGAGATTTCACAACAGACCCAATTGGCCCACTTCTCTGAGGGGAGAGATCTTCAGTACTTTTAGAAATGCCCGTATCAACAGAAGAATCAGTGTCATGTGGTTCAGTCCTCCTAGGAGACTGTGGAGTTTCCTCAGAATGTCCATTTATCTTACTTATGCATTCTAGATTAGGACACTTGTTTCCATTTTCCAAGTGATCAGATTCTCCTTTAGCATTAATGCTTAAAAAGCCTGTTCCAAGCACTATATCTTGTGTCTTTGATTTTTCCACTCTCTCAGGTTGAAATGTATCATTAGTTATAAGTTTATTAAGATTCATATTGATATGATCTAATTTTTGAGATTCATCAGAGGTGGCTGTTGAGTCAACACCTTTCTCAATAAGAACTAACCGTTCCTCTATATTTAAATCATATTCAGGTAAGCTGAAATCTTTTCTATCATGAATTTTGAAGTTTTCCTCCATTGAATGGTTTAAAATATCTCCATTTTGTAAAAGACTATTAAAATTTTCATCTTCTTGCCTAAAATAAAAATAATTTTATCAGAAACATTATGAAGCCCACTTTTCTTAGCAATATATAAAATGGAGACAAAACTATTATTAAAATTTATAATCAAAATTAATTTTCATCAATATCATAAGTCACTTAGTCACAATATAGTTTGAGCTAAACAACAAAGAAAATGGACTAATTAGGTATTCTCTTCTAGTGCATCTTTTCACAAATGTGCCAACATATAAAATGCCTGAAAGATGGGGAGATCCATGGAGGAAGAGCCGATAACTTGAATAACTGAGTAAAGAGCACAGAATACTTCCATAAATAGTTCTGAAACCTTACATTATTAGCCACAGTTATCATATTAACTAAGTTGTTATATTCAAATAGATAGATAGGGAAATTATATGAAGGATTAATCAATACCTCAGAGCTCTATAAAATATGAAGAAAAACAAAAACTGGAATTATGAATGTGATACTTCAAAATTATGGAAAATATTTAATTTCTATTTGGTGATATGGAAACGTATCTGTTGTATTTTAACAAATAGTCCTTGATATTAATCTTCCCATTAGGTGACATATACTCATGATTAGGAGAACAACATGAAAAGGTGTAGCTATATCCCTTTGTTAGTCTTTATTTCATTACATAAAAAACCACTTCTCAACATTAGTAAAAGTTCATTAAATAGATTAATCATTACCTTAATATTAAAAGGTTTTAAGATTTAATATATTACCATGCTGGATCTTAGTTTCAAATTCAGAGAAGAGATAATGATTATTCATAATTACAACTACATAACAGCTAAACTCTCATTTTAAGGTACCAAAGTCATTTGCCTTCTCTAACAATGTAAATCAATACATATAAAAATTTGACTTAAATATGCCACCTAGAACTTAAGAACAACTGAACTCTTAAAAAAATATTTCGCAAAATCCATATAATAAGCTCTGGGTTAAGTAGTAACTGAAATCTTTCTATCAAGCATTCTACCTAACAGATCAACAGGAAGGTGAAATTGTACAGTCTTACTTTGATAATCAAACTCCTGAGAGCCCAAATAGTAATTTTGTTTTAAACTTCAGCTAAATTCCAATTTGTAGGCATTAAGTCTTATTTTGGAGAGTTTGACCTACAAATTTAAGTCTAAGCCAAAGGTACAGAGTGAATGAAAAATATTTAAATTGATGGTATGTGAACAGAATGAGGCGGAGGCTGTGTTATGCTTTTAAACAGTCTTGAAATTCTGCTGAAAGAGGACAGAAAATGAGGCCAGGGACAACCAGGGAGGTGAGTCCTTACCCAAGGTCACAGAGCTGGTAAGAACCTGCATTAAGGACAAGCCCCAGAAAAGGAACAGTTTGTCAGGCATCACAAGACTCCCAAGAAGACCTGCTTAACCTGGAGCTTTATAGGGGGTGTCTGCATCCCTCAAAAGTAACTGTGCATTTCTAACTCTAAAAATATTTCTTTAAACTTGAATTACTCCAAATAGGCTGTTTAAGTTATAATAACTAGAACTACTGTAAAACTGTTCAACCTTCTAATGAAGAGAATCAGAATATATTTTATATTTCTTCTTCCCCTCTTAAAAGACTAATCTAAAACGAAATGTATAAAAGCTAAATAATTAGTAATAAAGTGGGGAAGAAACCATACACTGCTTGAACCACTTCTATAATATTAATCTGTGAGGTCCTTTATGTTTTGATTACATATATTTCTATCTCTATTGTACAAATAAAGTATTTTGCTAAAATAGGTACAAACCTGTTTTGGGAATTAATACCAATATGAGTTTGTTTCACTGGAGAGCAGAGTGAGGTATCTTGACTACTGTCAGTATTAAGAGAAACTGAATCAGACATCCGAGATGGAGAAGAACAGTTGCTGTTATTCTGATTGCTATTGTGTGTAACTTCATCTGATAAAGAATCTGTCTCCTTTGTATCATCTGAAGCAAACAAACAAACAAAAACCTCAAACCATTAATAAAAGCCACCCAGAACTTTTGTGAAATAATGTCAGTAATGACAAATAGCATTTATATTGTCCTGGTTCAACATACAAGGGGAAACCCACCAAAAAACATAATTTATTAAAAAATATGTGTTTATTCTTACATGTTTAACTTCAGTCACCTTCAAGGTTCTCTCCATTTGATGCAACATCTATCAAGATGCTTTTTTCCCCACTGTTCAAATGAGTTTTGAACTCATCGATTTTGATGCCTTTTAGTGCTTCTGCAGTTTTTTGTTTCACCTCTTTCACACAGCAAACTGTTTCCCTTTGAGGACATTTTTCATTTGGGGAAACAAAATGTCACTTGAGGAGAGATCGGATGGACGGGGAGGGGGGGGGCACAGGGGTCACGTGGTTACAGTCAAACACTGCTAAACAGGGAGCACAGCAGGGGCAGGTGCACTTGTAAATCACCCATCATGAAACGGGCAAACATGTCAGAAGAGTCTTCAAAACAAAAATTTCACTGAAACCAATCACAACAATGCCAGCTGGTCCACTAATACAGATGGGTTTCTAGAACACTCACCTAGCAGGGCAAGCCTTTACTACACCTGTACTACAAGGAACCAGCCCATCAGAAGACAATTTCGGGGATGGGGACGGGGGGCGGGGGGATCACCCCTTGTATGAGGTGAAGAATAAGTAAGATATGAGTAAGAATGAGTAAGATAACCAGAAGCACCTATGACAATTCAGCCTTAAAAACATTAAGGAACTTAAAAATAGTTAATAGATATCTTTACAATTCAAAAATTTTAACTAATGTTTTCTAAGGCCATTAATTAGTTTTAATAAATGTCTTTCCACTCATTTACAATCTTAAAAAGTTATCATAACATAAAATACAGAGTATAGTTTATAGCCTTAGTAAACTTATCTGGGAAAGAAATTATACATGCAGGGAATTGTTTTGATCTATTCTGACAATAAAAATGAGCAATGGATGCCAGCCTGCGAACCAAAGGTTGCTGGTTTAATTCCCAGCCAGGGCACATAACCAGGTTGCAAGCCAGGTCCCTAGACAGTTCCTTAGCTGGAGGCAGGTGAAAGGCAACCATACAATGATATTTCTCTCCCTCTCTGCCTCTCTCCATTCCCCTCTCCCTAAAAATAATATATAAAATCTTGGGGAAAAAAAAAAAAAAAAGGGCAATGGAGTCCATCAAAAAACAAACACCAAATGAATCAAGGTAAGCTTTCTTTTCACATTTATAAGTTATTTTTTTTTAAAGTATAGGATAATACAACAACAATAAAATTTTTTAAAAAATTATAGGAATAGTGAACTCTTTTTGTAAGAGTTACTTATTTTCAGAGAGAGGAGAAGGGAGGGAGAGAAAGATTGGTGTGTGAGACATGCATTCATCTGTTGCCTCTCACACACCCTCAGCTGTGGACCTGGCCAGCAACCCAGACATGTCCCATGTCTGGGAATTGAACCAGCAACCTTTTGGTTCACAGGGCAGTGTTCAATCCACTGAGCTACACCGGCCAGATGGTTCTGTGTATAAAAAGAATATAAACAGAAATTGACAATATTCATATTCCATTATAGGCAAGTAGTATGAAAAGTAGTATTTTTGAAAGTACTGGTAAAAAAGATAATGACATAGTATCTTTACACTGTAAAGAGTATTTTTAACTAAATTCTAACCAAGTCATAGAAATAGTATATATAAACACAATCAGTAGAGATCACAAGAATCTGAATTAAGGATGTTTCTGTTGTTCCAAATATTTTAGTTCAAGTAGTCTGTTTTGTGTTTACAGCTAAAACAGCAGCACAACTTTAAAGTATTAGGCTCTCTACCTTCAACTTGGAACTATTAGGGCCTCAGATTATAAATTTTGAAAATAATGTTAAATTATATGTCACTTAAATCCTTTCCTAAATATATCTTTCTTCTTCCAACTTTGTATCATGAGACAACTCTCATACTTAGATTAACGTAAAGTATTTAGCATATAGCAAGTAGCAACTAGTAAGTACTCAACAAGCATCACCATCATTATTATGAAATACAAGTTTCGTTAATGCCATAAAGGCAAAGATTGGATAAATATTTGGTGGTAGTAATAAAGATGTTTAGAGCATTGGTGGGGAGGAGTGAGGAAAGGATAAAAGGAAAAGATAGATACCCTCCCAAGTTCCATTTCATTTCTAAGAGTCTGAGATTTTACATTATATGAAAGAATGGCTGGGGAAAAGGATGGTTTAAAATAAGTTCTGGGAAAAGATAAAACAAGTAACTAGTATACATTGGGTACTGGGCTAGATCTGAGTATACTGAATAATCTAGTACTTTTGATATTCACATAATCTATTAGCCTCATTTTATGTAAATTAGGTAATGTAGTATCTTGTAGATACTAATGTAGATAAATTTAGGGAGCTCAAGGGTCATACAGCAAATAAGTGGTAGAAATGGAATCATAACCTAGGCTTGTCTGCTCATAAAGGCCATAACCTTGTAAGTAGACCTGAATACAAGAAGAGAAAAGGTCTGTCAAGATTTTCCTTTGAAAACAAGAGAGAGAGAAGAAAAAGACCTTTCTAAAAGGCAAGTTTTGCCCTGACTGGTGAGGCTCAGTAGGCTGGGAATTGTCCGGAACAGCTAAAGGTCACTGGTTCAAGTCCTGTCAGAGCAATGCCTGGGTTGTGGGCTAGGTCCTCTTGAAGGGGGCTTGTTAGAGACAACTGACTGATGTTTGTTTCTCTTTCTTTTTCCCTCCCTAAAAATAAATAAATAAAACCTTTCAAAAGAAAGCACATTTTAAAAAGTGTTTTAAATAACTTAATGACATTTAATGAAATTTATTACAAAACATTATAAATTTGATTCAGCCCATGTCTAATCTCAGTGCTTCCCTTTAACAGCTGACCTTTCTTGTTATTACTCAGTGCCACCACTTTCGGCTGGTTAATGGAGGTTTCAATTAATGGTGGTCGCATCTCTGCTATTTTCATCTCCTCATCAGAAGAAAGTTCCTCAGATTCCTAATTTAAAGAGAAAAAATATTTATGAAAACAGATTTTTATTTCTTTAAACAAATATTAAGACATAAGAGTTTTAAAGAGAAAAGAACATGTATAAAACCTTTTTGCAGTAGCACATAGTGATTAATAGTAAATGATTTAAAACACTTAAAGACACAGCAATAGAACTAGGGTAGTTATGAACAATATTCCAAAGTGCCTATTGGATAATTTTCTGTGGCAGGCCTTAATTCAAATGTATAACTGATCACTATGTGCTTATTGCTATGGCAGGTGCCAGAGAAATAAAAATAAATAACACACAATCCCTGACATTGAGAAACTCCGTTTACTACAACAAAAAATCTCTTCCTAACCCTCAAAGTTACTGTACCTATTGTACTAAAGTGTTTACAATGTAAGTTAAATTGTGGTGATTCTACAATGGGTACAAAAATTTAAGTTTAAAGTGGTAAATGAGTGCTAGAGCAAATATGAAATTTCTCAATGATGACTGTGTTAGCACATTTCCTGCTATCAACATCAAGTCTTTCCTATCTTCAGTTAGCAACATAAAAATATAAAATTCTTATCACTCATAATCATCGTAGAATATCATAAAGCCATACCTCAAAAACATCATCATGATTAACATGCTTCAAGTTCTCAGAGGCTTTCATATTTGCAGTTACTGGTAGGTTCCCAGGACTGGTCTCAGCTTCAGGTTCACTGGTCTTCGGTACTGAGTTTCCTATCATAGACTTTTCTCTTTCCTCAGCTTTGCTTCTTACTGGAGTAGTACTTTCTGAAGTCTAAGTAAAAGAGAAGAACTCATATTCCTTATGCTTTATAACTACTGTATTCAAGTTCACATGAACATTTAAGTCATTTAACATCTCCCTATTCTGGATAAATCAAGGAAACTTTAAACATGGAAATCTCTAGCCCTCAATAAAATGCTCATTGTGGGGACAGATGGTTCCCCCCAAAGGTACATAGGCCACATTATACTTTACAATTTAGCTGAAGATACATTTAATTTCAGAAGTTGCAAAACAGATGTTTATAACTGACTCTCACTTAGCTCACCATGCTCAAATTCAGAATGGTTAGACTATTTTTCTGATCACTGTAAAATATGTAATAACTCTACTTTAGTAACATAAAAATTGTTTCTTTGATATAGTGTGAGAAAAAAAGTCCATGCAAGGAACACATAATTTAGGGATTTGTGTATGTTTCTGAAAGTTCCCAAGGTAATGCCACAGTAATTAAATTTACAATTAGTACTAGCTGGAGTGAATCAGTATTACCAATGCAACAGATTTTCTGAAATACATTATCTTATTTTTTGTTCAGGCAATGATTTTTTTAAAGGTTATGCTGACATTCCCAAGCCCGTCTTGATAGTCTGCAACCACACTGATATGGTAATAATAGTAAGTAGGGAGTTCACTGTTGATATAGCTTTTATTTCAGGTGGTGATAACACCACCCTACATTTGGGAGTACATTTTAGTGTATACAAAAAGGACCACTATATCAATTATCATTAAAATTTTTAAAGGGCCTTGGCTGGTGTGGCTCAGTGGATTGAGTGCTGGCCTATGAATCAAAAAGGGTCACTGGTTCAATTCCCAATCAGGGCAGGACCCCCACTGGGGGTTCTTGAGATGCAACCACACATTGATGTTTCACCCCTTCTCTTTCCCTCTTTCCAAAACCACATAAAATCTTTAAAAAAAATTTTTTTTAAGAAGTTGAGGTACGTTTTGTTCAATTCTTTTTAATTGAGTTTTCTAACCTTCACACCCACATCATTATTTACAACTTGCTGATCTTCATGTGGTTTCAAATCTTTTCCAGAGTCTTCATTAGTCTCTTCATCTTTTAATCTATGTACAATGGTTTGAACAGTTTTGACCATATTCTTAAGCTCATCTGGGTATGGTGTTGGATATCTCTTTAAATTTCCCTCCTAGAAAAATAAAGTAAGCAAAATTCAAAATACGAATAGATATTTCTAATGTCAACCTCAAAATTCAATGTATAAACCATCCTAATTACGCTGGCTGTCTGGCTTGCAGGGGTAACTGAAAACAGGTGACAGGCATTTGAAAGCAATCACACTCAACAGAAGTATGGTTTTACCAATAGTCAAAGATGTTACAGTTATAGATTTCATGGTTTTAAAAACTTTCTTAATAGGCATAAATATATTAACTTCAAGATATATGGAGTGGATATTGCCAACACTGTTACTCAGCTTTGAAACAGATATGTTTTCCAAGTAGGTATTTATCCAGACACATATAAAATTCCCATGTTTATACATAAGGTCTTAGGTGTAAGGACTGAAGCACTTCAAAGGCCTACTTGTTATCTTCTGGGATTCAGCTAGTTTATATAAAGGAAAATTAATTACATCCTTAAATAACTTAAAAAATACATATAAACAAATCATTAAAAAAAGAAAGAGGTACTCTTTTATTTATACACACTATGAAACCTGCATTTTAATCATATAATTTTATATTTTTCTCAAATTATTTCACACGATACATAGGCAATAAAACTTCAAGTGCCTTGGAAGGACGGAATGCAACTATCCATTTCTTTGCACCCGCCACAACAGCACAGTATGGGTATAAAGGACCCAATAATATCAGCAAACTCACCCTTGGAGGTGCTTCCCTTTCATCTTTGTCTTCATCACATTCAAATGCCACTTGAGCCCGCTGTTTCCTCTGTTCTTCCCACAATGAAGGATTAAAACTTTCATTATCTGATATAAACATAACTAGGAAAAAAAACCCAAAAAAACATTCACTATATTTTACTGTAATAGTGAAGAACTATTACTTGCTTCATATGTTTGTTAAAGAAGGTCAAGACTGGGCAACACTGGCAGCTATAAATCTATACTTCATGGCTAGGCTGTGATTCTAAGATTTGTTTACAATATCCATCACTTCTTTTCTTCCTTAAAGCTTGCCTGTCTTGTTTTGTTATTGCAGGGTTCCTACAGAGAAGCTAACAATTAAAACACTATAAATATGTAATTTTCCGTAGTTCCTTAAAAAGTAACATGGTAAAATATAAATTATTTCATCCAATTTTGTGTATTTAGAAATAATCTAGGCCCTGGCTGGTGTGGCTCAATGGATAGGCTCCAGTCTGCAAACCCAAAGGTTGCTGTGCTGGTTTGATTCCCAGCCAGGGCACATTACCAGGTTGCAAGCCAGGTCTCCAGCCAGGTGTGTGGCTGGAGGCAGGTGAAAGGCAGCCGTACACTGATGTTTCTCTCCCTCTCTCCCTTCCTCTCTCTCTGGAAATAATAAATAAAATCTTTAAAAGAAGAAAAAAAGCATGTAAAATTGGCTAATAGAAAAACTGAAATTCCTGGTCCAAATATGGTCAATTTGAACATTTATGCAAAAGTAGCAAATTATTGTTTATTTTTAGTCTTATTTTATCTTGGGCTTCTTACCCTTCTTCAATCTCATACCCAAACTAAGAATGCTATGAAACTAAACACTAACAATGGTTAATGGAGTTTTTGGATTTAGCCTTTTGTTTTCATTACCCAGCTCAAGAATTTCTTCTTTAATTGCTTTGTGCAGCTGCTTAATAGAGAAGAATTTGTTTTGTTTGTGGAATGTGGTTCAAATTGCTAGGAATCATTATTAACGTACTTTCTTTTGTATACTTGGAAAAGCAAGCAAACAAACAACAAAGTCAGTTTTCAGAAGATTCTCCACCCATCTTTGGTAATAATTAAAATCACTAGCCTACCTAGAATCTCTTAAAGAGTTGTAGATTATGTCATAACTATTTTATATCACAATTACTTCAGAACTCCAAGGTAAGGAACTTAAACCATATCTTTCATTCTTGTCAGCTTCTGGTCACCTACATTCTCTACTTTGGTGTAAACTTCACATCTTTCAGATTCACAGCATTGGGCAATAACATCACTTTCTTTATATTTTAGGTGTCACTAAACCTGATCACTCTGGCTATATTTATCCAAGTACTCTAGTATCATCTAATCCTTCTCTCCAGTGAAACTTGCCAATATTCTAAACGATAACAATGTGTGATGATCCCACCTCAACAACACAATTTCATAGTTCTTAATGCCCTCAATTCCAATGTCCATCTGCACCTCACCCATGTGATTCACAACCATGGTATATACTTAAGCCCTTGGCTTCTATAAAACTTTTCCAACTCTTGACCACTACACTGGTCCTTCCAAATCACTCACTTCCTCATTATTAACTTTGAGGTCCTTAATCTCATTTATTTTCCTTCTTATGAAAACTACTCTAAATTTTACTTCCTTCTCCTTTTCCTTAAGTCATACCTATCCAACAAAACCCATAATGTGGTACTTCAATCACCCACCTTCTATGCTGTGCACAACTGAATTCTACCAGAAAAAAAGGAAAAAAAGACATAATCTTGTTGTTTAGAATCACTACACATTTCTAGTATTCCTGCTTCTTTGCTCCCTCTTCAAATCACAAGCATGACTCTCAAATGCCTTTCCTCCAATCTACAGGGCAATTTTCTCTTTGAAATAAAAACCCTCAGACTGATTGATGCCCACCCCTCAACAGACAAGCTTCCCCCATCTACAAATTTACCATGATACAGACATATACTTCCCTTTCTTCCTGTTTAAGACTGGTTCCTCTAATAACTATGCCCAAGATTATCAAGTCTTGTCTTTTAAAATGCGATTATTCCCCTTTAGATTGTAAATTTCTTGAAAGAAGGATTTTTATCTTTAAATACTCAAATCTAACACACCGCCTGGACATAGAATAAATTAAATGTGAACAAGTGTCTACTTCTCTCAAAATGTTAAAAAACACCAACACAAAAACATATTTCTGACTTACCTATTTCCTAGATACACTGTGATAAAAGAAATTTACCTGCCTGATCATGCCAATTTGGTATGTGAGGACAATATGTTATAGTGCTGTCTTTGTAACACCCAATGTGAACACATGAACTCTTAAGAGGACTCTGAATATTATAAACCTATCTCAGATTTCTCCACTGAACATTCTTCCACTCTAAAACAGATATCCAAAATAAAAAAAATTAGAAGTAGATTTTATTTTGCTATTTCTATTCTTCCTATCAATTGCTTGACTGAACTACATCTTTTAAGAAGAAATAGTAAGAAAAGAGAGGTTAATTTGAATCCTAAAAATGGAAAATAGTAAGAAGAGAGATCAAGGCATGAGTGCATGAGTATGCCCATGATTAGAACAGTTAAGAGAAGGAAACTTTTTCTCTAAATGGCCATATAAATATGTTAAGCCTTGTGAGCCAAGAGACAAAATCAAGGATATCAAAGTTGCACAAGATTTTTTGACAGATTTAAAATACATTCTTATTAATAAGACTGAAATTCCTATTACTGAAATAAACTTTGCTTAACTCAAGTTCATTATTAAGTGTTCACTTGCATCAAAATGATGCAAATAATCACCTGTTAAAAACCATTCTTAATCTTGTGAGCTACATAAAAACCACCATCAGGCCAGCTTTGGCCCACTGGGCCATAATCTGTGAACAACTTTTATTGGAACAAAAGATACATTGACTGAGGATATTTATCCCTAAAAGGGAATAATCTCACAGGTGTGAATTTAGTAACTTAGTTGGTTACCTAAACAACCTAAAACTATACAAAGTCTGTCCCGAAAGTATCGAGCCAATGTCAATATAATTAAAAGTTTGTGCGGCTAATACTTTTGGGACTATATATATATATATATATATATATATATATATTTATGTAAGCACTTCTAAGTAGCTTTATTCATTGTTTGAATCATGCATGGTCATTTTTGTATAAGTAAAATTGAACGGAAAAAATTCTGAAGTCTCTATATAACTAAAACAAAAGCAAGGAGGCTAAATACTAACAACATCAACATAATGAAAACACCAGAGTTTAAACATGTTCTTTGGAGACATTGGTTCAATGCCAAGGGAAAAAATACTTTTGTTTAAGAGCCTTCCTTTGGAATAATTTCTGTATTCATTGCGTATAATATTTTCAGTTTTTATTACTTTTCTGAAACAGTAAAAGTAAAATAAAGAAGAATTAATTTTCCAAGTTTGCTTTTTCCCTCCTTTAAAACAAGGGCACAGAAAACTATTGAGTCTGGCCCGCTTCCTGTTTTTCAATAGTCTATGACCTAGGAATGGTTTTCAATTTTTTAAATAGTTGGGGAAAAAAACAATAATATTTCACAACACAAAAATTTTGTGAAATCTAAACTTGTCCATAAATAAGTAACATTTTATTTGGACACACCTGTGGTTCATTTGCTTACAAATTTCTGTGACTGCTTTCACACTAACATGTCAGCATCAAGTGGCTACAGCAGAAACCCTATGGTCTACAAGTCCTAAAATATTTATTAAATGGTCCTTCACTAAAGTAGTTTGCCAACACATGCAATAAGACATTAAAGTCTCTATACTAAGAATTCATGCCTTCTCTTCCCTCACAAATATTATCTTAGAATTCAATCTTCCCACATAGAACAACCATTTAAATGTAGCATATAGTTGATAGTAATATTATTTATATGATGCTCATTATTTCCTATTATCCAGAAGTCACCTTCAGGAGAAAAGTGGAAAACTGAGACATGTGTCCCAGCAACTAAGACAAACAAACACACAACCTATTGACATATCCAAGCATTTACTATAATTCTGCACTCTGCACAAGTAGGGGCATATGCAAAATCGGTTTATCTATTTGGAGCTTAGTTTCTATTGAATATCTGAGTACTTGCATAAAACACAGCCCTGGTCATCTAAAATTAAGTATATTTTGTTATAGATATGGATTTCCAAATTATATCACTGAATATGGATCGGAGGCAATTTAAATACAAGGAAGACAAATCTTGCTTATGAACTTATTCTCTAAGCCTTTATTACAGGCCCTTCAGTGAATGAAGCCACTTACATCTGACATTATCACAAGTCTTAACACTAATTTAATTAAAAAGCTAAACAGTTCTGCTTCACCAAATCTCATCATATGTACCCACGAAACAATAACTTAAAGCATATCTTTTATTTCTTCTTGCAAAAATGAGAAGTACTGAGGATAGAGAAATAATGAGTTTTCTAATTATTACTAGTTATAGAGAAGTAAAATTAAATTTATTTAACTATCCCAAAGCTGTGTGCTAAACCTACTAAAACATGTAAGAATAATAATAGGCAATTCCATTTTGTCACAACGCTAAGTGCTTTATAACCAGTGTTTCTCATTTTTCACAAAAACCTTGCAAAGCAGACGCTACTACCATTATTTCAAGATAAGAAAACTGAAGCTCAAGAGTTTATTTACCTTGCTGTGGTATATTTTGAAAATTAAACTAATACTTGATTTAGATTTTTTCTTCAGTGTCCATTTGGATTAAGAATTTATTATTAACTTGGGGCCATAAAGATTTTCACTGGTTTCAGAAAAATACATAAAATTGTATTTTAAGTGCCACATATAATACATGTAAGACACAAAAGCATTACAACATATACACCTAAGATAGAAACACTTTACTCCTTAGTTTAAAAAGTTTTATTATTCATAGCCCTCGCTGGTGGCACAGTGGATAAGGCGCCGGCCTGTGAACCCAAAGGTCGCTGGTTCAATTCCCTAGCCAGGGCACATGACCGGGTTGCAAAGCAGGTCGCGAACCAGGTCGCAAACCAGGTCTCCAACCAGGTCCGTAGCTGGGGGCAGGTGAAAGGCAACCATTCATGGATGTCTCTCTTCCTCTCTGCCTCTCTCCCTTCCTCTCTCTCTAAAAATAATAAATAAAATCTTAAAAAAGAAAAAAAAAGAAAAAAGTTTGTGGCCAATAGTAAAGGGTATATTCCTCTTTCTTGGCAAAATGTAATGATCAGCTTAGAAGTAACATTTACATTCAGAATTCTATAGATTATCTTTACCTAGTGTATAAACGCAAGGGTAGTATTAATTCTACAACCAACAACAGAAGTGGAAAAAATATTTCCTAATTTAACAATCCAAATCACATAATACAACATGCATTCCCAACATATGGCTAAATCTGATTTAGAATAGAGAGATCCATATTAGATGCTTGCTATTTAATATCAAGCAATCACCTAAGTATATTATATGCATATACCTTTAAATTCCACTATCTGTAAACTTGAGATATTGCCTTATTATTCCATTTTCAGATAATTTTATTGACCAGTCCTCCAAATTCCCTTCAAATGGTAAAAGTCTTTGAGAATTACAATTCACTTCACATCTCTGCTGTGATTTGTCAGCATATTTTAAAAAGAAAAGAGATTCTTAAATTCCTACCATCCTCAGTCCTTGGCTGCTGAGGGAACATGTAGTTAGTAAGCACCATTTTCTGGGTCTCTGAATCAGTCTCTTTTTGAAGAGGTATCAAGGGTTTGGACTAGGGAAAGAAAATAAACATTTAATTTTCAATAATCCTAAAGTGAATACATATCTAACAATTCCTGAGTAAGTACTCACCATTTTTTTCTATAAAGTATCAAGTACAGATTACAAATACATATTTAAATATACATAAACTTTAAGCATTGATTTAAAACCCCATAAAATCTAAAAAACAAAAATTTATTTTTACAAAGAAAACTCTTATGTACTGCAATCACCACTGATCATTAATAAAGTTTTAAAAGATCTCACACTAAGTATATCCACACTCCAATAATTATTTATCACAGTGATTTAATAAAGCTGTAAAATAAGCCTTTCTGTTTAATGTATTTTCCCCCTCTACTACTCCCTTTTGAGAAGATGCTTTTGTTGAAATGATACAGGTTTAGTTACCAGTGGGTTTCTTCCAGCTGAAAAGATAGTATTTTAAACAATAGGTTGTAACCTGCTTCTCTCCTGGGTCTCCTGTCTCTATTAATGAGACCAAAAGTTACTCAGTGGTAGAACTGGAAGTCCATCCCTTTGGATCTGATTATGTCTTAAAATTTTTTTCTCTAATTAGTTATCAAGTGTTTTCAATTTTCTTAATACTAATACTTTGCCAGTCTACCAATCTAATATCCCCCCAGTCCAAGCCTTGGCCAACTCCAGACAGACAGGGGACTACTCAATCCTCCCTGCCCTCGCTACCCAGTCAATTAATGTCTTGGATTTACTCCTGTGAAAACATTTCAGCCAGCCATAATATTACTCATATTAAACATCTCTGTGACCCCCTCCTTGTTCCACAATAAAAAACCAAACTACCCTGCATTTCACAGGGTAAGAAGAAAGCCTTCACTGAACACTTTCCTTGACCTCCTCAGTCAACGGCAATGGTGGATCTACTCCTTCCCCAAAGACAGGGTTTCCTGAAGCTTTCTTACGTGCAGGCTGCTTGTTCTCCAACACCTCATAAACCCCAGGGCAGGAGGTGCCCTTAGTGCTAACAAATGCAGCGAGATCATTACCTATTTCTCCTCAAGTAGAAAATCCTGTTTTTTTGAGGAACATAAACCCTGTCTTTTCCATTTTATCCTCTTTCCTAATATCCAGTGACATCAGTTGTATCCATCTACTCCAGATTCATGCTAATTTTTCCACAGTCATGGGTAATTCAACAGATATAAAATGTAGATGACATAGCCATACTTTTGGTCAGTCAATAAATATTCCCTAGACGAAAAGGATATTAAAAGAAGCTAAAGCATAGTCTAGAGCACCATGAGGGCACCACAATATAAGGGACTGGCACAAGAGTGGCCAAAGGGACAACCAGCCAAGGATGGCAACACAGACACTGCAGCTCTCTCACTTTACTGCTCCTGCACTACTTGCTGTTCAGCTTCCCCAAGACTACCACCCCTGAACATTCAACTCTATCACCATCATTCTTTCCTATCTTTAATTCCTTTTTAGTATCATTTCATATCTCATCATAACCCTTTCCTGCCAATTAACAAGATCTACTTGCTACACTGTCCTTCCCTTGCACTTGGCTTGGCAAAGCTGCAATCCAGAATTATTACAATTCTGTGCTTTTTCTGTATCACACAACTGAGCAAATTGGTGTAACTACAAGATTGTGGTAACCAACTTCAACTTGGCTCTCAAAATTGCCTGAAAATCCTTCTACATCTCATAAATTGTATTCTGAAAAAGACGTTACCTTCTAAAAAATTTAAGATAAAAATAGGATTCAAGGACTGCTAAAAGTTTAGAAATGGCTGCATTCCAAGAGTTTCATCACATACATTAGCTCTCCCACTCACAATCTATAGACTGAAATCCCTTCAAGAAGGTAAGAATCCCTGCCAGAGCTTATGATTCTACCAGTTCCACTTCAGTTATCCAACCCCCTTAGTCTCCTCCACTCAGCCTCTTTCCAACAACCTATAAACATGCTAATATTAAAGAATCATTCTTAGCCTACCCCTAGCTACTAATTACTTTATTTTACACTTTCTTTCTTATCCAACCCTCTGAAGTCTAATCAACAATCATGTAGCTCCATTATTTATTTCTTAAACTGCTTCAATCTGGTTTTTGACAAAAATCTCTAAATGTGCATCACTTATAACTGATTAGCTGCAAGTTGCCAAAATATAATGTACACTTTTTAGACTTCAGTTGAACTGACTTCTCAACAGCATTTACCCTGCTACGTACAACTCCTTTTAAGTCAATCACTTAACCCTTAACTTGAAACCACCATCATATAGTTTTCCTTCTACCTCTATGGCCACTCTTTCTAAGACTCCACCCAACACCTCAATGGTAGTATTCCTCAGGATTCATCTAAGCCTAACATTAAAAGAATAATTTTAAATAACCTATTTTGAGAAAATAATGAAAGCCATGAAACTGCCCCCTAGAACATGTGATTTAAGATGATAGGATAATTCTTATATATCTTCTTATGCCCCAAATCATTTGAATAAAGAGATTTTACAAATTAAAATAAATTAATTATGGTACTAGAAAAAGGAAATTATGCCTTCAGGAATAATTCCGAGATATTTCTGAAAGTTAGAAATGAAAAAAAGAATAAAGAAACTAAGAGCACAGAAACCATAGGTTAAAACCAAGTTGCAGGAATGGGGCAGCTCATGGACACAGGAACTGTTCTATACATGTCTACCTCAAGGCCAAAGGTACTTAACTTAAAACTCAGCATACCTAACTGGAACTTAATCTCATCCCATAAAAATATTTTTTTGTGTGGTCCCATCTTCGTTAGGGTATCAATATCTACCTAATCCACATACATGCACTCTTCAAATGTACTGATGTGATTTTTTAAGTCACACTTTAAATATACTGGCTCTTCCCTGGTGCTGTCATAATTACTTAATTTCTGGCCAGCACTTTCTGTTGCTTTGAGTATGGGTGGCAATGCCTCCTAATAGGTATCTCCTGCCTTTATGCTTGGCCTCATCCCCTCTTAAATCCATGTTCCATGATAGCCCCAGATGACTTTCTAAAATCAATCTTATCACAGCATTTACCTGCTCATGTTACACTGGTTCCCCATCTCCTATAGGACTACTTCTTCCTCTTAAATAAAGACATATATGACTTATCAATGACTATAATGACCATGACCAAATGCCCAATTTGCCTGCGATTTAGCCATTTCACATATTTTTCTGACATAATTATCACAGAACTTCCTTTCACTATCAAAAATGTCCTAGCCTAGTATGGACACTCTCATCATAGTAATTTTCAACTGAGCTTGAACATGGCTTCAGAACCCTTAGAACAATCTTTCAGAAGCCATTCATTAATTTATGAGAGTTGACCTGCAAGAAAAAAATCTGTTTACTATTCATGAAATATAATGAAAGTTCCTTTGCATGGCATACAAAATCCTCTGTGACCTAGTGCCTGTCTACCTCTTTGGCCTCATTTCCTATTCGTCCATCCAACAGGCTATGCTCTAATCATAGCGAACTACGTAGAGAGTTATTGAATACACTAGACTGATTCACCACTAAGTGCTTAGGCTCATGATATCCCCTTTCTTTAAACCCTGTTAACTCTTCTAAGAAGTAATTAGGCATTGCAGGCATCTCCTCTGGAACATCTGCCTTTACATCCCCCCACTTCTTTGATCCCAAAGCCTAGTCCTATCCAGTCATTTACAACACTGTATTAAAATGACTTTCATCACGCCCTATTTGGCACTTCTTAAGACTGTCTGGCACAAAGTAGTTGTTTGACAAATAAATTTTGAATGTGAATGACAAAATGAATGAGGAAATAATCAATTGTTCTATTCAAGTCTTCAGAAAGACTCATGAAAAACTACATTACTGCATGTATTGCTTATAGATATACACTCCCCATATGGCCAGTGAAATATTCAGAAGCAATTTATTTCTATAAATCATAATCAAACCACTGTAACATATATCACTTTACACTTGGTTCTTTTACAGCAAAGTGTTGGCTTCATACTGTAAGAGGTTTTTGTGCTATGTTATGTTCCACTATTTATGACTAGTGTACTATTTTTTAATGTGAGGAAAACACAAAACTCCCATCACCATAATTTTTGCAACAAAATAATGGGGAGCAAGAAGAGAACACTGTAAATATGAACTGTAAAGGATATCAGATAATTTTACTAAAATGAGTCATCTGGCATCACTTGCTGGCATTGGTTTATCCACCATAGTGCTATTTTTACTAACAGTCTCAGAGCTCTCACGATTGGGAGCTATGTCTCATTCATGCTGTAGTAACTGGCATACGCCTAGGTCCAGTTGGTTTTGTAAATCCAACTGTAAACCTCATGTAAGGTTCAAATTCAATTAAGAGAGAGCAGATTGATAAGGATTCCATATATATGAACTAACACATTTAAAAGATGCAGTAACTGCTTATGTTCAAGCTCTAATCCAAGAAAAGATGTCCTCACGTAATTATTTCCTTCCCTAACTTACAGAACAAGTAAATACTTCAGTCCAATTCATAAATGAGGATCAACATCAACTGAAGACTTTTAGGATAGTGTTAAGAGTTAGGAGGAAAGGGGTCCTTAATTAAGAAGTTTAGAGAATCCTGAAATACAAACAAGTGGGTTTCTTTACTGTAGTACACAACAGGGATGTTAATATAATGTACCAAGAGGGAACAGTATCATCCCCAAAGTGAAAGTGACTATGGAACTTGTAAGCACTTAATGACTAGTGAATCCAAACCTTTGGAAAATACAGCTTTAGATAACTTATTATACATCACTGTTTAAAATCAAATACTAATAAGCATTAATATGAGAAGGATTGGTAAATTGTATATTCAACCCTGTTCCTCTTCTATTACCTATCAAGCTTTATTTTTCTTGTAGTCCTGAAACATTACATAAATACTTGTTTGTCTCACTTTCCTATAAGAATGTAAACTTACTAAGAATGTAAAAGAGGCCCTGGCTGGTAGCACAGTGGATAAGGCGCCGGCCCGTGAACCCAAGGGTCGCAGGTTCGATTCCCCAGCCAGGGCACATAACCAGGCTGCAAACCAGGTCTCCAGTCAGGTCTGTGGCTGAAGGCAGGTGAAACACAACCGTACATTGATGCCTCTCTCCCTTCCCCTTTTTCTAAAATAATGAAATAAAATCTAAAAAAGAATGTAAAAGAGAGTCTATTTGCTTCACCAATATATCTCCAGCTCCCAGAGCATTTAACGGCCTACTACTCACTTTCAATAAATGTTTGTCAAAGAAAGATAAGCCCAAGGTATAACTCTCAATTCCTTAGAAACACTTCCTTAACCCTTTCAATACTGCAGAGATACATACATCCTGAAAGATATTTGAAAAACACTATACAAAATCACACTACTTTATAATACACTGGGATGGGATTAGTTTGGATTAGTTAGTAGTTGTGGACATTTTTAAATTAATTTTACATAATTAATTAGCCAAAAGTCATACTGAAATGGTTAAGGTGTATGAAAGTGCTTAATTAGAAGAATATTTTAATTATTAAATTTATGCAGATATATACCACACAGAATCACTCTAAAAACTACAAAGTAAGAGAATATTGTCTCTGACTTCCTGATCTTGTTTTTTCTTTAACAGATATAGAAGAAATTAGACGAGTTCAACAGGATTTACTTTTTATATCTATACATATTTCACAAAAATTATGCGTATATAAATATTTTCTAAGATTTTCCTTATATAGAATACATATTTATGTGTGTTCACCAGTATAATTGCTCTTAAATGAGCCTACGTAAATTAGAATGTGAAACTATATGGCACAACTGGAACTTCAGTAATTTACAAGATCAGAATGCCCACCTGATTATCTGAGAGCCACATCGCAGTCAATTGCTGTAGCTTTGTAAAGCTAAAGGGCAAATTCTTTAATCTGTTGGAAAATATAAACAAAAATTAAACTTTAAAATGAAAAATGTTAAAATGACAGTAAATGTAATGGTCATCTAAACAACATGATGTTATTGCATATGGAAGTAGAAAAAAATAGTTAATTCAGAAAAACAGCCAATATATAGATCTTTGAATAGGGTATAAAATAAAGTATTATCTTTATAAGAGTAAGTTTTTAAGGTACAATTCTTTAACTGAATAAATGTGGCCAGGGGAAAAATAAATAATTCAGTAACCTCAAATTAGCAGATAAGAAAAAATATTAAGTATCCCTACCTGAATGAAAAGACATGAATGCATTAAGCAATGTCACATACAATTGCTTTGGATATTTTATTTGGATTTAGAAAGAACAAACTGCTATAAGAAGCACTCTTAGAGACAGTTTGTTAAAAAACTACACTGATCTATATTTCATTGTGAGCCAGCACTTTCATATTCAAGACTACTTTAACATTATAATGAAAAAAAAGCCCCAAGTAATATAAATAATTATTAGGATTAAAAAAATGAGAATAGAATCCTATTTAAAATAAAATGTCTACTTAAACCTTCTAGTTTTCGCTTATCTACTCTTTTACACCCATCTTTCAAGGCAATTTGTTGGAACCTCTAGTTTTAGTGTACAATGTATGGGCCAAAACAAGAACTTAACTTTTTTTTAAAGGCAATGGTTCTTATTAAATAAAATGGAGCAGTCAGAATATACCATCTAGTCAGAAAACTGGGTTTTCATTAAAACTCTACCTTAAAAGTTATGTGAGTCATCTTAAGTCTGTCTTAATTTTCTCTTCTATAAAATGGGATTACTTGTTCTATTTCATAGGATTGTTTTGAATATTTTGTACACTGTAAAAATGCTCTAGAAATACTCTTTTTATCAATACAGTAGTCCCTCCTTATCCATAGAGGGTAAGTTCCAAGTCCTTCTAATCCCCGGTGAATGCCTGAAGCCAAGGATAGTACCAAACCCCATATATACTTTCCCAATACATACGTACCATTCCCCTTAAAGAGAGCACTTTATGGCTTCTTTTTGACATATCTTAATTGGCAGCATCACTATTCTTGTGCTTGGGGACATTATTAAATAAAATAAGGATTACATGAATCAGCACTGTGATGCAGTGAGAGGTGATCTGATAAAAAGAGGGCTAAGTGATGAATAGAGTAGGTAGCATGTACAGTGTGGATAATCTGGAAAAATGAATGATTCATGTTCACAGTGAGATAACACAAGATTTCATGATGCTACTCAGAACAGCACTCAATTTAAAACTTATGAATTGTTTACTTTTGGAATTTTTCCATTGACTATTTCAAACCACAATTAACTGCAGGTAACTGAAACTGAATATAGTGAAAAAATGGATCAGAGGGACTACTGTATTCTATCTTTATCTTAGGAAAAAACTACAAATAATCTCTTCTCACCTTAAATATTGTTGCAGTTTATCAACCCCACAGATCTATCTGCTCTGCACTTTGGCTATGTTGCCCAAGCTATATGATAGGTGTCTGATGACAGCTTTGCTCAGAAAAATACAAAGAGCAGGTTACGTTAAAAGCTACTTCGTTCAAGAGCAGTTGTTAAGATGACAATATTAATTTTAGGAATAAAAAACACTGCTATAACGGAGAGAATAAAGGTTGCACAGCTAAGACAACACAAAATGAACTGTGGCAAATAATCAGTATTTAATTCTATCTGAAGTAATTACCTACTTCATTTTAAAAATAAAAATATATATGAAAAGAACATGCATTTGATTTTGACATATAATGAAACCTTAATTTTATCCAATCAGTTTTCTATAAAACAACTAATGAATATATTATTACAAACCTATTGTCACTTAAATTAATGACTTTTAATTTTTGCATATCACCCATTTCCTCTGGAAGAGTCTCAAGTTTATTGGAATGGAGAAACAGCACAGTTATATTTTTCCAGCTGCCAATCTGAAAAAGAAACATAAAATTGGGAAACTGGATATTTGGCCTACTACTTAACATACATTAGTAAAATATTTTCAATGGTTATGAAAAATATTTCTTATTTATGAAAGAAAATACTTCCCCTTTTTATTAATTTTCATGTATGAAGTAAAGTATCTAGCTATCTCTTATAAATTCATGTAGCTAATTATTCATCAGAAAATAACTTACATAATTATTTCTGAAAGAAAATAAAACCACACTAGTGAGCTATAATAATTAGAAAAATAAAAATTCAAAAGAAATTTAAAATGCAGTACCTCTGGGGGTAACTGTTGTAGATAATTGTGATCTGCAGCAAAGGTTCTTATATTAGTAAGCTGTCCAATAGATGAAGGCAAAGCTTCAATTTCATTGAAGCTACAATCCAGCTCTTCTATTGATATTAACCTTTAAGAAAGAAAACATGTATTTAAAAAAAAAGTTCTTATATAGAATCCAAAATTTAAGAACATAGGAATACTTCAACTTGACTTTAAGAAAACTACCAAAACTCTATGTCCACTCAGATAAACTTCACCAATAAAAAACTGGCCTCTAGCCCTGGGTGGTAGCACGGTGGATAAGGGGCTGGCCTGTGAACCCAAAAGTCGCTGGTTCGATTCCCAGCCAGGGCAACATAACCAGGTTGCAAGCCAGGTCTCTAGCCAGGTCCATGGCTGGAGGCAGGTGAAAGGCAACCATACATTGATGTCTCTCTCCCTCTCTGCCTCTCCCTTCCCCTCTCTATGAAAAATACTAAATAAAATCTTAAAAAAAAAAAAAAACTAAAAATCTGGCCTCTATTATAGCTATACCCAGCCTGCAATCAATTGTTTGTTTAAATGTTTATGAAATTACTTTAGATGCTATTTATGCAATTATCTGAAAATACATATGGCATGCTGAACTGAAAATAAAGTCTTCTAGTTCTATTAATTCACAAAAATCTTACCCTCCTATAGAGTCTGGTAGATACATTAATTGATTTTCATCTATTTTAAGAGTTGTTACATTCTTCAATGAACCTGTTGAGGGAAGAAATAATATACAATTTTCTAGCATGAACTAGAAGCAAATCAATCAACAGTCAAAGTGAGCACAAATTACATTTGATATTAAATCATACAGGACTTTCTTAATTAATCTGGATACATCACACCAACCTCATCCATCACTCTATTCCCTTACCCTAGATTTTCAATTTTCACCTACATGTCACCTCTTAACATTAGTGTATATTTAACTATTCAACCCCTACTGAAATATAAGTGTCATAAATGAGTAAGGACTTTTTATCTGCTTTGTTCACTATTACAGTCCTCCTCTTCAAAACAATGCCGTGGCACAGTGAAAACATGTAATATAAACTTGTGGTATTAATGAATTAAAGAAACAATAGTATGAAGGTAGCTTTTATAAATGTGTAACAAACTAGTCTATGTATACTAAGTACTAAAATGATAAAATGATAAAAGAGTTTAAGTTAAAATTAAACATGCTAAATGAATTTTAGCAAACTGCAAAATGTAAAATGAGCTTTTTAAAACAACTATGCAGAGTTCAACTGAAAAATATGTAAAAATATTTTCTTGAATTTTTATATTTAACATCACAAAGGGGCCTAGATTTAAGTTTTTGGTTCTTTAATCAAAACAATTCAATTCTTTTGATGCACCATCAAACAAGCAACTGGACAATCAATACATACTCTCACAGAATTTGCTAAACTGGTCTTTCTTGTTTGAGTCTAAAATGAAGTAAGATTTTTAAAATTACCATTAAGTGCTACGATCAAAACAAAACAAAAAATAAAGGAAAATAATTAAACCGTTTGGAAAAATTGACCTCTTTTTAAAAATTATTAAATTTTATTACAATGATAAAAATGATTTTTCCTTAAAGAAAAACATAGTAACATCGACAAAGAAGTAAACTGTGTGACTGGCCAAATCAGGAAGAAATTCAGTAAGATTTGTGACTTAAGCAGTAAAGTAGTAAAACTATCTCAACAAATCAAGCAATGGCAAAAACTTTATTTCTTAGCTTTTACATCAATAAAAATTAACTACATGAATTAGAAAGTAACACAAACCAATAGTCTCCGGCAGTTGTTGAAGTGAATTGCTTGATAATAGGAGGTCTTGAAGGTTTTCACATGTTGAAATTCCTTCTTCAACCATTTCAATATTATTTTTAGAAAAATCCAAATATGTGAGCTGTTTCAAACTACCAATAAACTATAAGTGAAAAAAAAGAAAACAAAATCTAATGACTCATTCTATCAACAGTAATTTGTAAAACATTTAGGTAACAGACCTAACAAGTTATAACTTATAATTAAGTTTTATATGAGAGAGAAATTTTTTAAAAATGCCATTAAGTACTGTATACAGTAATAAAGCAACAAATTTCTACTAATTTTATCTTGGCAGAGTGACAATGGATATTCATTTTAGCTCAGCAGAGTGACAATGGACATGCTTTTCTTTGGGAACTCAGCTGTCCATCATTGGCTAGGGAGACAGCAGATACATGGAGTCTTACACTTTAGGTATGGGAGCAAACAAAATGTCAGCTGGTTAAGACAAAAACCACATGAAAAATCTCCTACTTGAACAAGTCCATGGACAAAGTGAATTAGGTTACAAAGTCAATTGTAACCACAAAGAAGGACACACAAACAAACTATGGTATTAAAAACAGACAATTTTGCCCTGGCTGGTGGCATAGTGGATAAGGTGCTGGCCTGTGAACACAAAGGTAGCTGGTTCAATTCCCAGCCAGGACACATAATCAGGTTGTAAACCAGGTCTTCAGCCAGCTCTGTAGCTGGAGGCAAATGAAAGGCAACCATACATTGATGTCTCTTTCCCTCTCTGCCTCTCTCCTTTCCCTTCTTTCTAAAAATAATAAATAAAACCTTTAAAAACAAACAAAATAGACTATTTTTCAAAAGTTTCTTACAGAAGCTTTCTGATTTTAATTAAGCATGTATTGATAGTAAAGATATAATTTTTATAACTAATTCTATTAAAAAATGTGACTATGGAGAGGGGACGACAGGGAGGGTGGGGCAGGTGAGAGATGGGATAAATGTAATACAACAATAATAAAATACAATAAATATACAGTAATCAAATTTTGAAATAAATAAAAGAATTAAATAACCATTTTTTTCACTAAGAAAAAGTAATTAAAAAAATGTACAGTTCGTAAAACTGCAAAGACACAGAGCAATAAGTAAAACCATTTAATATCTGATATACATACCCCTGGAACAAAAGTCAGTCTATTACCGTCCATCCAAAATTCTTTTAATCCACTTAGTTGCTCAAGTACTTCAGGCTGTTTGGATCAGGAAAAAAGAGGGAAGAATCCAATTATTTACTTGAATGCCTTTGTCAAAAAGCCCCTGGAAATTTCTAGTAAGTTTGTCTTGTTTTTTTTTTTGTTTGTTTGTTAACTTACTTTCTTTTAGAGAGAGAAAAATGAGGGGGAAAGAAAGGGACAGAAATATTAATATGAGAGAGAAACATCAATCAGATGCCTATCACACGTGCCTTTACCAGGGGACTTAACCTTGAAAACCAAGCATGTGCCCTGACTGGGAATAGAATTGGTGACCTTTTACTTTGTGGGATAACACCCGACCAACTGAGCCACACCCTTCAGGATGGTAACTTTTAGTTTAAAACAAAAAAATAAGGAAGAGAAAATAAAAGAATCTAGCCTTCTTATCATATTATAGTCACATTAATATTACTAAAGGAGGATACAAAGATGGACATTCCCTAACAGTACAATAGATAAAATCCATTTAAGCTTTTGATTACATAAGAGACACGAGCATTTATATAATTAATAAAGAAAACAAAACTATGGGCCACTACTTTCAAGAATATAATGGTAAGATATTCTCAATTACCTGTAAAAAAGATGAAGGCTTTTAATAAAAGGAAGAAAAGAAGAAAAAGGGCAACATACATCTTAAATGTCCAACAATAAAAGGAAAGGTAAGTAAACCAAGCCATAATCACATGATATGCAATTTCTATTATTTAAACTTCCAGCAATATACTTGGTGAAATAGTTTATAATATGATGGTTGAGGACCAAAAATAATCAATTGAAGAGTCCCAGTGGAACCTTAGTATTCAAGCAAAATTTGATCTTGAGCATTCACCCCTTGGAGGTTCTTCTGAATTCATCCTTCAATGATAATTCTGTCACCTCACAAACCTGTGTCCAATCAATGACAATGGGATGGCAGAGGTACCAACATATCTAATCACTACAGCAACATTAGTAATACATGAAATGCGTGTCATTCAGATTTATTTTTACCATATATGAATAGATAAAATTCTAGGTGCAACATGGATTAAAAGACATTCCCTTTTGCGCTTTACTTGTTATAATTCTAATAGTATGGTTTTCGTAATGTATAATGTTGGAAGACCAAAAGGTACAAAAAAAAAAACTAATGGCTTTCAATGCTGCTTTGATTCTCAAAATTAGCAATTAAAAATTCTCAAACAGTTAATATGGAAATAGATGAACACATATAAAACAAATACTAAGAATACAATAACTAATTAATTTAGGAAATATAGAATATGTATTTTTTCACAAGTAGTAAAGCCTTC
Source organism: Noctilio leporinus (assembly GCA_004026585.1). Lineage (NCBI taxonomy): Eukaryota > Metazoa > Chordata > Mammalia > Chiroptera > Noctilionidae > Noctilio > Noctilio leporinus. The sequence continues at coordinate 82,445 of PVIW01005631.1, forward strand.
TACAACGCACAATAAGCCAATCATAAACCATCTTTAATTTCAATATAATAAAGAATATGAAGAGTATCTTATCAAAAATATGAGGTACCCAAAACTATGCTCCTCCACCCTACTTCAGCTGAAAAGCTGTGCTTAGTGAGCAAATGTACAATGCGATACCCACAGTGCAATCACACAGCTGACAGTACTGAAAAATTCTTCTTCTCAAGGCTATCATTTGAAATCTACCACAATTAAAAAACTAAACTTGAATACATACTATAAACATTTTAACGATGATTTCAGGTTAATAAATTCTTCAAAAATATATCTGGTTTATTCTATTGGGGAAAGCCAAAAAACTACCTACATAGGCCTTTCCTTTTTCATTCAGTTTCATAGTACACTGTATACACAAAGCAAAAGCAAAATTTAGGGATCTTACCAACTCAAAAATAATAGTTATTTCACTCAGTATTTTCTTTTTAGCTACTAAATAAAATTATTATAAAGAAGTGTTTTATTACTGAATAAATTCCTAAGCAATACCCCTCAAAGTTATTCTTGACCAGGATGCAGTACTTTTCCTGATGCATTCTAGTCTGGTGAAACTTTTTCCCTTTATAATCTCTCACTTTCTACTCCCTATTCCTAAAAATAAAAAATTTTGGGTACCTTCTTCCAGCGGCTTCTCATTCATTTTACTTTTTACCCTTACTTCTGTCAGATGTTTCTATCCTGTTAATTTTCCGTTAAGAACTTTCATATCTTATCTCTCAAAAATGTATGTACATCTTTACCTAGTTTTATACTTAAAAATGCAGAGAATACATTAATATTCACATTTTGTTTTTGATGAAATATAAAACTATGGACAGAAAGACCAGTAAGAACTTACCACTTCTGTGAATTCATTACTTCCCAAATCCAATCTTTCCAGCTGGGTTAGTCTATTCATGGTTCTGTGCACAATAGATTAATAAAGAATTAAGTATATAAAATCATCAGTTACATGGAAGCTTTAAAGTCAATAGTGTAAAACATTCTTTGTAATGTCTATTGATGTATACAGGCTTTCACATGATGACTAAATAAAAAAAATTCTCAAAGAAAAAGATCATTATACAGTTACAGCTCACTTAATGATGGGGATGCATTCCGAGAAATGTGCTGTTAGGAGATTTTGTTGTGCGAACATCATCAAGTGCTCTTATACAAACCTAGATGGCTCAGCCTGGTATACACCTAAGCTATATAGTACAGCCTGCTACTCCTAGATTACAGCTGGTACAGCATGTTACTGTACTGAATACTGTAGGCAGTTGTAGCACACTTCTATTTGTAGCTAAACACAGAAAAGTTACAGAAATAATACAGTATAAAAGACAAAGTATGTGCATGTGCAAAAAGACATCATAATTGTAATGTCAATATGTTATGGACCTAACATGAGATGAAGCTAATTTTCTCCAACCCTTCTATTTTAAACATGCCATTTAATCAACTCAGATTTAATTCATCTCACAAAACCAATTTTTCTCAAGCTGCTTTTTTAACTTAGATTTATTGAATGTCTTTTCACAGGTACTATGAGGTACTATAATTCTACTTTCTTTTATCTTTGTCCAGAAAACCTGTTATTCAGTTCTAGTTTGCTTCACAACAAAGCAAAAGGTGTTTACAGGGTCTTTCTCGAGAAAGATTAGATGCTATGGCATTTAAGTCCTACGTCCATTAATGCTGTTATCAGGTGGACATTTCAGAAAAGTAAAGAGGGCTGAGAGGTGCGGGGAAGACTGAAAGAAGAAAACACAGTATTATTTATCTTAATTCATTATTTTCTTAAAATTCAGTATTCCTATAATGGCTAGATCTTAGAAAACTCACATGTAGCAATTAAACACTATGTCAACAAAAGGAAGTTATTGAAAGGATGCAAAAAAGAAAAGCAGCGCATTAGAAACTTCAATTACAAACGACATCCTTAGGAAGTTATGTTTAAAACTGATTTAGGGAAATGTAAATGACACATATATGCAGTAAAAGAGGAAATGTAAAGTCCTAAAAGCATTTCCACCTTAACTTGTTATAGCTTATACTGGCAACTATGGCCTTATTTTCAACAGCCTAAAAATGTCTTTTTTATTTCATGCTCAAGTCTTCATTTAAGATCTAGCTTTCCACACCAAGGAGAAAGTAGAATTTCTTTCCTGTCTACCTCTAAAATTCCTTTCTATTTAACTCATTTTTATCTTCTCATTTCCTGGGTAGGAGGAAAAGTACACATCCTTTATGTTCTCAGCACTGTGTGTATTTTTTCTCTTACACAGGAAATGAGAAGATAAAAATGAGTATTAAATTTCACTTAGCTACATACCTACAATAGCTTTCCTACTACTTTTTTTTTTCCTACTACTTTTTTTATCATAAAAAGGTTCACTGAGAAGTTTAAATCTCAAGTCTTAAAAAGGAAGCTGAAAATAGTTGCAAATTGAAGTTAAGGAGTTAAAATAGGAATTACATGAGATTCCAAGATGGCGGAGAAATGGAGCTACACCAATCTCCTCCCAGGAATTAAAATAATGAATTAAAATAAGTAAATTCCAGGCCCTGGCTGGTGGCACAGTGGATAAAGTGGCCAGCCTGTGAACCCAAAGGTCGCTGGTTTGATTCCCCAGCCAGGGCACATAACCAGGTTGTAAGCCAGGTCTCCAGCCAGGTCCATAGGTGGAGGCAAGTGAAAGGCAACCACACACTGATGTTTCTCTCCCTCTCTGCCTCTCTCCTCATCTCTCTCTCTGGAAATAATAATACAATCTTAAAAAAAAAATACACACACACACACACACACACACATATACACACACACACACACACACACACACACACACACACACATATATATATATATATATATATATATATATGATTTTTGCCCTCAAAGATCATAGTCCTAGGGGAGCAGAGAGATCCAACTGCATGTGCTCATGTTATATATGTTGGTCAGGTAAGAAGACAGTAAAATATACTTTAAAAAATTGGACTAGTGTGGTAAATGTCATAACAAATATAAACAAGATGCCACATAAGTTGAACAAACAAAACTAACTCCTGGGGAACTGAAGATAATTCTTTGAAGAGATGACAGCTAACTTGACAAATTATAATGGGGTCATCAAAATTTTCTGTAAAGTAGGAAATGTTTTAGTCTTGCATATAATTTGTCACAACTATTCTACTCTACCACTATTGTATTCTACCATTATAGAGCAAAATTATAGACACAGACAATATATAAATGAATGAAAATGGTTCCAATAAAACTTTATTTACTTTAAAAATAGGGAGTGAGCCAGATGTACTATAAACTATAGTTTGCTAATGCCTAAATGGTAAAAAATATAGCAATGACTTTAGGGTGTTTTAAGATATTTCTTCAATAAATAAACAAAAACTATACAATATATTTTTAAAAATCCTTACCCAAGGGTATGTTTATTGGTTTTTTGTTTATAAGGAGGAGGAAAGGAGGGAGACAGGAAGGGAGAAAGAGAGATGTAAGAAACATCAATCATAACAACAAGCAAAACAGAAACAAATATATGAATACAATGAATAGCCCTTCAGGGGGAAAGGGGGTGGGGGGAGGGAGGAGGCAGAGGTAAGGAAGGGGAGCACCTTAGACAAGAACCTAGTATAAAGGAACCATGGACATGGCCAACAGGTGGGATTGACTTTGGGGGGAATGGGTGGGTGGGGAGTGGGACAGAGGGGAGCAAAAAGGGGATGGATGTAATACAACAACAATAAAATTAAAAAAGAAAAAAGAAAAGAAACATCAATCAGCTCTCCTATACACACTCCAACCATGGATTGCACCTGCAACCTAGGTATGTACCCTAAATGGGAATCGAACCGACAACCTTTTGATGTATGATGATGAGCTAACCAACTGAGCCACCCAGCCAGAGCTACAGAGTGTATTCTGAGTTTGCAGATCTGTTTTTAGTTTCATCTTATCTGATCTTGGACTGTCATCTCTTCTTGATGTTAGCCTACCAGAGGGGCCTACCACCTCACTTCTAATTTCCAACAGACCACAGCACCGAACAAGCTCTCAGAACTATAGTTATCAGACTGCACACGAAGATCCTTTGGATCTCTCTAATGATTAGTATGTAAGAACTCTAGTATATGAACAAAGACCTTTATTTGGGACTTGAGTGGGTTTTACATACTTATTATTTTGACTGCTGCCACTGAAGAATGAGTTCCACAGACTGAAATGGTTATTAAATACTAAATACACATCCAAAGAATTTTATATTAAATATCACTAATTTAAATATAATGAACACAAGCGTCAATCTTTTAAAATAATTTGCACTTGTATTTCAGGTATTAAAAAGTTAACATTTCTCTGAGAACTTAAGAATTAAAAATTCTAAATTAAATTTTAGACAACACAGCACCTTTACTTACTTTGGCAACATTTTCAACTGGTTTTCTCTGAGTTCTAATATCTGGAGTTTAGTTAACCTGCAAAAAAAAGAAAAGCATCTATAACAAAAATGAATGTAATTAACAAGTTAGTGTTGTACTCTAAAGTTTTAAAGCAATCAATATTTGTTGTGTAATTACAATGTGAAAATACTGTATTAAAAAATTACATGGCAAGGACTTATGGTCAAGATAGAGGCTTTGTCTCCTCATGCAACCATAGAAATAATTACAAGCAGATCTCAAAAACAAATAACCAGAACCATCAGAAAACCAACCTCTATGGAAGTCTGACAACTAAGGATTTAAAGAAACCAAGTTCATACAGATGGGGCAGGAGGAGTGGAGTCAGAGATGGGGCAAGGGGTAGCGTGGCTCCGACAAGTGGCTGCAGCTAAACCGAGGATCCCATTCACAGGGGGTGGATAAAAATCAGGAGGGATAACCTGGGAGCTACTGATCACAGCCTCAGGCCAGACAGCACAGCACAGGGTCCCAGCACCAGGAAGATAAAACACCCACTATCTTTGACTTTAAAAACCAGTGGGGGTTGGGATGGCAGAAGAAACTGCAAGACTGTTGCCACTTAACTGGCCCACATGATCTTACAATTAGAATGTAAGCAAAGCCCAAGGAAGCAATGGAAAGGATATCAATCACATACAGGACGTGGATGAAGTGACTGGGAACAGGGCAAGTGCTGGGTAAATCACAATAAGCCAGGCAGTGGCACTATCCCCTCTCTAAGCCCCCCCATTCCACCACAAACTGAGCCACAAAGCAGTGATGTGGTTACCTAAGGCTTCACCCCACGCTATATACTGGTACCTTTGCTACATAGTAAAAGCAGCTCTGCACCTAACACAGAAACAAACACGGGGAGGCTGCCAAATTGAGGAGGCAAAGAAATAAGGCTGAAATGAAAGAACAGAACAAAACCCCAGAAAAAGAATTAAATGAATGAGAGAAAGCTAACCTATCAGATCGGAGTTCGAAACACTGGTGATAAGGATACTCAGAGAGCTAAAAAAGTATGACAACAAAAAAAAAAAAGGAAGAAATGAAGGTTATGCAATGTGAAATAAAGAAAAATATACAGGGAACTAATATGATGGGAAAGAAGCCAGGATTCAAATCAATGATTTGGGGGGGGGGGGGGATAAACAATAAATCAGAACAGAAAGAAGAAACAAAAATTCAAAAAACAAAAACAACAACAAGGAGAGAATGAGGAACATCTGGGACAACTTCAAAGGTACCAATATCTAAAACAATGAAAGAAAATGTCCCTAATTTGGCACAGTAAATAGACATACAAGTAAGTCCAGGAAGCAGAGAAACATGTTGAACCCAAAGAGGACCACACCAAGAAACATCATAAGTAAAATGCTAAAGGCTAAAAATAAAAAGAGAATCTTAAAAAGCAGCAAGAGAATAGGACAGCGCTACCTACAAAGGAGTTCCCATAACACTATCAGCTACCTTCTCAAAGGAAACTTTGCAGGCAAGAAGGGACTGACAAGTATTCAAAGTGATTACTCTATCCAGCAAAGCTATCTTTTAGAATGGAAGGGCAGATAAAGTGCTTCCTAGATGAGGTAAAGCTAAAAGAATTCATCATCACCAAGCCATTATTATATGAAATGTTAAAAGGATGTATTTTAAAAAAGTGAAAACCAAAACTATGAACATTAAAATGACAAATTCACAACTATCTAAAACTTAATCTAAAAAATGGAAACAGGATGTAATACAACAACAATAAATTTTAAATAAATAAATAATGGAAACAAAAACAAACCAAGCAAAAACTGTAACAGGAACGGAATCACAGATATGGAGATCATTTTGTAGGGTTATCAGCTGGGAAGGGGAAGAGGGAGAATGGGGTAAAGGTGCAAGGATTAAGAAGCTTAAGTGGTAGGAACAAGAGACAGGGGGACATTAAGAACAGTGTAAGAAAGGGAGAAGTCAGAACTTACATGCGAGATACAGGGACATGAACTAGGGGTGGGGCAACCGCTGAAGGGAAGTGGGACACTGGGTGGAGGGGGGCAAAGAGGATAAAATCGGGACAACTGTAACAGCGTAATAAATAAAATATAGTAACAAAATTACTCAGTGATACAAATTAATACAAAGAAAGAAAAGACTATTTCTGTTACTCAGGTTGGGTGGAGTATAAACACTCCTAGAGCACTTCATGCCTGTGAAAGCACCTGCCAAAATTCTTAGCTGTTTAAGAATAATAATTCAACTCTATAGAGTTCAGCTCTGAAAGGAAACAGTAAGGAAACACAAGAAGACACAGAAATCCTCTAGCAATGATGCACTTTTCAATAAATTTAGAGGAAAAATGAGCAGATTATGTAGTACAGAGTTGCTAACTAACACTACAATAACAATGATAATACAGTGTATAAATTTATCAAATCATGTTATATGCCTTAAATTTACAATTGTGTGTCAAATATATTTCAATAAAAATAAAAAGTGGCCCAAATGCCAGATACAGAAAAAGAATCCAGTAATTATACAAGCTTTCTATTTGTATGTATATACATATATATAAGTATGGATGTATATAAATATATGAAGCATGGATAATGCAGCTCCCTCAAGATGCCCAGAATTCTTTTGTTCTTTAATGAACTATAACTGACATTATATAGTTTCAGATGTACAACATAATGATTTGATATTTGTATAGAGAGAAATGGTCACCAAAATAAGTCCAGTTAATATCCATCATTATAGTCACAAATACTTATCCTGTGATTAGGACTTTTAAGGTGTATTCTCTTTGCAATGTTCAAATATACAATACAGTCTTCTTGCTATACAATACATCCCATGACTTAATTTATTTTAGAACTGGAAGTTTATATTTTTTATCACCTTCACCCATTTAACAGCCCCACCCCCACAAACATCCCATATATACCCATAGCAACCACCAATCAATCTGCCTTGGTAGCTATCACCTTGGGGATTTTCTTCTTATGAAAGACTACACAAGTTATGTAAAATCATATAATTATTTCTTAGACAAAAATATGACTAACATTAACATGTAGTTGAACAGCAATTTCTCTAGCAATTAATTTACAAACTAATAATTTGGTACCTAGTATTAATTGATTTATTGATTCATCTTTTTATTCAAAAAATTACTCAGGTACCGTAACAAGAAAAGAAATGTTCAACTATGCAGGGGGGAACCATGCGGCAGAATCCAAACCCACTTTTTCTTTTCTCTAGAATTTTGATTCTATAGAGAAGACAAACCAATAAACAGATCATTTTCAAATGTAGTAAATGCTGTAAATAAAGTCTTATTTCAAATATACAGAAGTTATCCCCATTTAAACTCTATTTTTGCATACTTTAAAAACAAATACAAGTCATGTTATTTTCCTTTTAATTTTTACTGCTTATTGTTTAGTTAGAAAAATACATTCAAAGTCAAAAGTTCTGAATAAACTAAGTAACTACAGTGCTTGAAAATAGTAACAAAAGAAGAGTCTATGAAACTGTAATTTAATAGTATTACTAAAGCATCTTCTAGATTTATAAACTTTACCGGAGCCAACAAAAAAGGGTTTTAGAAGAAACTATAATTTACCTGCCAAAATTAGCTGGCAAGAACTCAAGAAAAGCATCATTCAGATATAACTGGGTTAGGTTTAACAGCTGAGAAAATCCATCAGGAAGCCTATATAAAATATACCAGAATTTAAATTAAATTCACAAACACAATTTCAGTCTCTTATTAAATTCTAAGATAAAACATAATCTGTTCATGTTTGTCCTGGATTTTATCTAGTATGAAACTTCTTTCAGTAAGGCAAATCTATCTTTGACTCATCTTTCTTCCCTATGTTGCATTCCTCCATTTTCCACAGCAAGTGAAGAAATGGTATGTTTAGAAAAACTCATTGAATACAGACACTATTTACCAGGTCTGTCCCAAAAGTGTCGACCTTGAAAACTGCTGTAACTATATCGACACTTTAGGGACAGACCTTGTATAATATGTGAAAGCTGGGTTCAACTTTCAAGTTAGCTATGTTAACCTATGCTTCACTGTATTCATGTTTTGCTTCACTATTCCTTTTTTTTTTTTTTTTTAAATTTTATTGTTATTGTATTACATCCATCCCCTTTTTGCTCCCCTCTATCCCCCCACCCACCCACCCATTCCCCCCAAAGTCAATCCCACCTGTTGTCCATGTCCATGGTTCCTTTATACTAGGTTCTCACCATTCCATTCTTTAAAAATTAACAGCTTTGGTACCAGGAAAATGTTCTGTTTATAGACATCACCATTGTAAAGGAATATATACGACCTCTGGTATACAGTATAACCAATCACATGGTTTTTACTTTTATTGTTTTTCCCTTCTTGGCCTTTCAACTTACTATTTTGAAAAGTTTGAACGTGACAAACATTTGATTTGCAGGTGAAGACATTTTTATATTGTAACAATAACAATGAGCAAGGAGACCTGAATTCTAGACCCATTTCTGACAATCTACCAGTGCAACCTGGAGCAAAACATTAGCATTACCTGTTTTGTTTTGTTTTAAATATTTTATCTATTACTCTCAGAGAGAGGGGAAAGGAGAGAGACGTATGGTTGCCTTTCACCTGCCTCCAGCTACAGATCAGGCTGGAGACCTGGTTTATAACCTGGTAATGTGCCCTGGATGGGAATTGAATCAGTGACCTTTGGGTTCTCAGGCGGGCACCTTATCCACTGTGCCACCAGCCAGGGCAACATTACCTGTTTGAATATTAAATTTACTTTTGCAAAATATGGAGTTAGATTATTTTAAAGATTCCACTTTAAAACAAATTTTATAGATTTAAGATTAATACTAAATGTTCATTAACACATAGAAAGTAATATTCTATTTCATACTTGTGATATTCTACTACTATTCATAGTTTTAGTTTTTCCCAAAAGTAACTTATAATTCAACAGAGAAGAACTTACTTGGAAATAGGGTTTACACTGGCCTCCACAATTGTTAAAACTTTACAATTTTTTATATTCTCTGGAAACTCCTGTATTCCTAAAAAAATAAACCAATGATTATCAAATTACAAGAATATTACATGAGACAAAATAATGATAGTAATAATTAATGTAACCTTGCATATTGGAAATTTACCAACTAAGCAGGATCTAGATAAACTGATACCACCAACTTAAATGAAATACAACCACCTTATAATTTCTCTTGCATCTTTATAACTGCTAATTATCCTGATTAGTTTTACCTTCCTTTCCTTTCCTTCCTAAAAGAAGGAAAAATTAGTACCTTCTCTTTGTGAAGTCAAGGATACAAAATGTAAAACACAACTTTCTTTCTGTTTTTCTCAAACAAAAAAGGTATTACATTTTTATGCTGGCTCCAGATTGAGCTGGCTCCTACTATATCTAAAGTAACAAAGCTAAAAGCAAAGCTGAAGATAGAGGTAGAAAATCGATGTTAGACAGGACAGTAAATATGCCTGAAGGCAGCTGGAGACCTCTATTTTTGTTAAACACCAGAAAAAAGTTGTAACAAGTCAAATTATAATAAAAATTTATTTCCCCAACTTATCTCAGCAAAAATACAGTAAGAGTACTACAGCTCAACAAGCAACAATCCATAGACCAACTGTTTTAATCTAGACTAACAGAATGCCAATTAAGAGTGGATGTGGAGAAAAGGGAACCCTCATGCACTGTTGGTGAGAATGCAGACTAGTGGAGCCACTGTGGAAAACAGTATAGCATTTCCTTCAAAAAAATTAAAAATGGAACCACTTTTGACCCAATGATACCACTTCTGGGAATATTAAAAGATCACACAACATAACCAAGTGGAATTCATCCCAGGGATGAAAGGATGGTATAATATTCGCAAATCAACAGATGTAATAATACACCATATAAACAAAATGAAAGACAAAAATCACACGACCATACTAATAGATGCTGAAAAAGCATTTGATAAAGTACAGCACCCATTTATGATAAAAACACTCAGCAAAGTGAGAATAGGGGGAGCATAACTCAATAGAATAAAGGCCATAAATGAGAAACCTACAGTCAACACCATACTCAAAAGACAAAAGGTAAAAGCTTTCCCCCTAAGATTAGGATCAAGATAAGGGTGTCCACTTTCACCACTTTTATGCAACATAGTATTAGAAGTTCTAGCCACAGCAATCAGACAAGACAAAGAAATCAAAGGCATCCAAATTGAAAAGGCTTAAGTAAAACCATCATTATTTGCAGATGACACGATAGTGTATACAGAAAACCCTATAGGCTCCATCAAAACCCTACTAAGCCTAATAAAAGGAATTGGCAAAAGAGCAGGATACAATGTCAATATTCAGAAATTGAAGGCATTTTTGTATGCCAACAATGAAATATCAGAAAAAGAAACTGGGGGGAAAATCCCATTTACTGTAATAGTAAGACAAAATAATGTACCTAGGAATAAACTTAACCAAGGAGTTAAAAGACCTGTACTCGAAAAACTACAGAAAATAGAAAAAAGAAATTAAGGAAGATACAAATAAATGGTAATATTGACAATACAATATATAGACTAATTGAGATAGCCCAGTATAAGAAGAACAAGAAACAGAGAAGCATAAGAGACAAATTCTTATTCCTAAAAAAAGTGCTTCAATCACAAAAATCATACTACCTGACCAGCTGAAAAACACTAGAAGAACTAGGCAAACGCTGAAAAACACTAGAAGAACTAGGCAAACGACTAGAAACTAAACTAAGAAAATCTAAAAGCAAAGATGTTAAAACAAGTGCTTTAAAGTAAGTACAGTTTGGGGAAACATAAATCAAGTATGTCACAATATTTCCTGCCTGCTTCCAAGCAGTGAATGCAGCTAATGAATATAAAAACGGTATCCAACATTTTAAGGAATAGAGTATTGTGGATTGAACTGATATAAACACCTAAAAGGGGAAAACAGAAAGGTTCAGATGCAAGATTACAACATCTTATTCAATATTTAACATGGTTAAATGTCATAATAAAAAATTAGAGAGTAATTCAAAGTTCTTGTTCAGAACATAGACTTCCATCTATTTCTAAATAAGTGGTCATCAGAATGCTAAAAACTTAAATAATTTCAAAAGCTGATAAACAATACTTTCATTACTAACCTTTCTTTATCTTTTCCTTTACTTTAAAAAAACAAACAAACTATACTACTTGACATACAGTTGCATTTGTTTTGTGGTGGTTAATAGTTTTTACCAGGTTATACTATTCCATCCATCACTAATTTTACATAGGACCCTGCTCCCTTGTGTTTATCATTTTTTATTTAGCAATTATTTCTTGACCAAATACTTGCACCAGTATTCTAGAAGCTAGGAAAACACTGTTGCAGGATAATGACATTCTGATCCAGTAATTCCTTCTTATACTTACGTCTAGACCTTTCTAGGCACTGCTAGGCCTAGAATGTTCTGTGCTACCACTTCTTGTATGTATACACACACACACACACACACACACACACACACACACATATATATACACATATACATACATACATACATATGTTTTAGTTTAAATCTTGTCTCTTTATTTTTATTTTTTAATTGAATTTACTGGAGTGACACTGGTTAATAAAGTTATATAGGTTTCAGGCTCTGGCCAGGTGGCTCAGTTAGTTCAAATATTATCCCATACACCAAAAGTGTGGGTTCAATCCCCAGTCAGGACATGCACATACTTAAGTTGTAGGTCCGACCCCAGGTGGGGCACTTACACGATGCAAACAATTTCTCTCCACATTGATGTTTCTATTTCTCTCTCTTTCTCTCTGCCCCTCCCTCCCCCCAAAAAAATTTTTTTATTTCATTCTTTTTAGAAAGAGGGGAAGGGAGAGAGACAGAGAGGGAGAGAGACATCAGTGTGTGGTTGCCTTTCACCTGCCTCCAGCTAGACCTGGCTGGAGACCTGGCTTGCAACCTGGTTATGTGGCCTGGCTGGGAATCAAACCAGCCAAACCTTTGGGTTTGCAGGCTGGCACCTTACCCACTGAGTCATCAGCAAGGGCCTCTCCTCCCTCTTTTTAAAACCAATAAACAGATCTTTAGGTGAAGATTTTTTTTAACTATACAATTTTCAAGGGTACTATTCTATAATACATCATCTGTACATTGTATTGTGTTCACCACTCTTTAAGTATTGTATATTCCTCTCATTCCCTTATCAATTAATCATGCTATAGGACTAATGGTTACTAAGGGACTCCACAACAAAGCTGCTATTTTCTTGCAAGCTGGATAGAGACATTTTATTCATTGCCTACAATGAGCAATAATAGTGTCTGATTGATAATCATTCACTTATGTACATGGAATAGATGCACAAAAGTACTTGGTGAATGCTGCTTGGCCAGAAGTAAAAATGAGTGCATAATATCATTTTCTCCCATTGTTTACTACAAGTAACAATGTATTTGTAGTACTTGTCTATAGTATTTTAGCTCCCTTTGGCATTTATGGCTACCCTAGGAAGCTGTCTAATTCTGTTTCACAGGGAGTAAAAGCAATTTCAGGATAAATAACTGTTTTATTTTGTATTTTATTCTGCTTATCTCTGCAGAATCAACTAGTGCCACTCTGCTCCAGATGACTGGTAACAAACTCTCCTTGACCAAATTTTAGGCTCCCAAGGCTTCTTCTTTACTCCCATCCTGCCACACCCTCCCACTTGGCAACCATCACCTTTTTTCTGTTGTCCATATTTGTTTATGATTTTTTTTAGATTCCATATACAAGTGAAATCATATAGTATTTGTCTTTGTCTGACTTATTTCCCTTAGCAAATTACTCTAGATACATCCGCATTGTTGCAAAGAGCAAGATTTCATTTGTTTATATTACTGAACAATATTTCATTTTACATCTATAAATAAGTTGGAGAAAAGCAGGATATCATAAATGAAGTCGATCAAATAATTTAAAATATTTTATTTATTTTTGTTTTAAAGATTTTATTTATTATTTTCAGAGACAAGGGCAGGGAGAGAGGCAGAGAGGGAGAGAAATATCAATGTATGGTTGCCTTTCACCTGCCTCCAGCTGTGGACCTGGCTGGAGACCTGGTTTGCAACCTGGTTATGTGCCCTGGCTGGGAATCGAACCAGTGACCTTTGGGTTCGTAGGCCGACACTTTATCCACTATGCTACCAGCCAGGGCTAAAACATTTTATTTAAAACACAATGGATAATAGGAATTTTTTAACTGCAAAGTTAAATGACTAATTTTAAAAAGGTTAAGACATACTTATTTTCTATCTGCAGCTTGGAATCTACATATGCACAGAGCAAAATAAAAGTTAAATGCAACTGTAAGACTGGTCAAGGCCTCTAAGCCCCACATTATTCAAGGGTCAACTGAACTAGCTTTAAACCTAAAATGTATGACGGCTGAAACAACAGGGTACTAATCACTATAACCCGAATTTGAACGTATAGTGAATATAAATACATTTTGTGTGTGTGTGTTGTGTGTGTGTGTGTGTGTGCGCGCGCTGAAGTGTTATTTTAATCATTTTCTCCAAAAGATGTAACTGTTTGATATAGATTTTCTATAAGATTTAGTAAATGAAGACTTGTAATAACCATTTTATTTTAGAGCAAGTTTTGGTTTTTGATGGAGATGGGTTAGCATAGTGTTTATTTCATTTGCCAAAGCCAGCTGTTAATTGTGAAGACAGGATGACTCTCTTCATCTGTCCTAAAGTGGTTTTCATGTAAGTCCTAGGATTACTCCTAGATGTTCATATCATCAAGACAAAGAGTAACTTTGGAACCAAGGGCTAGCATATATGATTATTAGGTATTTTCTGGCACTACAGCACTAGTATTTTGAGGCTTGTTTATAGAGATCTTCTCCAACTGTCATAAAGAATTATTTAAATATGACTACTAAGTATTTGCTGAAGCCTTATCTTTGGGCAGAGCATTTAAAATTGTTTCCCCTCTTTTTGTAATTATGAAAGAAGTAAGCTCTGGCTGGTGGCACAGTGGATAGGGCACCAGCCTGCAAACCCAAAGGTCACTGGTTCGATTCCCAGCCAGGACACATAACCAAGCCGCAAGCCAGGTCTCCAGCCAGGTCTGTAACTGGAGGCAGGTGAAAGGCAACTATACGTTGATGTCTCTCTCCCTCTCTGCCTCTCTCCTTTCCCCTCTCTCTAAGAATAATAAATAAAATCTTTAAAAAAAAGAATATATATATATATACATATATACATATATATATATGCACACACACACACACATGCATTTATTCTAAAACTTTCAAGTGTCTATTCTCTCACTCCAAGGTAAGCACTTAATATGTGGAATGTATCTTCCACTTTCTTCAATGCATATCAAACTAAACGAAGACTGTACATCTCAGAAAAAGTGATCATGTCTTATTTTAAAGATTTATTATTTTTAGAGAGAGGGGAAGGGAGAGAGGCAGAGAGACATCAATGTCTAGTTGCCTTTCACCTGCCTCCAGCTACGGACCTGGCTTGCAACCTGGTTATTTGCCCTGAATGGGAATCAAACTAGTGACCTCGGGGTTTGCAGGCTGGCGCCCTATCCACTGTGTTACCAGCAAGGGCTCTGTTTTGTTTTGTTTTAAAGATTCCACTTACTACTTTCAGAGAGAGAGAGGAAGGGAGAGAGGCAGAGAGGGAGAGAAACATCAATGTATGGTTGCCTTTCATCTGCCTCCAGCTATGGAACTGGCTGGAGACCTGGCTTGCAACCTGGTTATGTGCCCTGGCTGGGAATCGAACCAGCGACCTTTGGGTTCGCAGGCCGGTGCCTTATCCATTGTGCCACCAGCCAGGGCTAGGGCTCTTTTTTTTATCTCATCTTTAACTGTTTCTCTAGCTTCCAATAAAGTACTTGGTGCAGAGTGATCTCTCAATAGATTAAAAAATTTATTCAAGCTCCATTTATTTATAATGTTGCACAATTTTTTTCCCTGTCAATGTTCCTTGTCAGTTTTGGTGGAGCTACAGTACTGATATATCAAACTGTGTAACCCACAATGGACCTTACAGTCATTGCTAGATTCTCATCATTACAATCAACAGAGCAGAAGTAAACATAAATACATAAGTTTAAGGGTATATGAGTATGTATATTCATGTATCACAGCATTTTAACTAAAAGATCATTTTAATTTTTACATTTATTCTCTACCTTGCTTTGAGCTCTTATGGATCACTTATATATAAAGTTTACATATATGAAAGCTAATATGACAATACATTATAATCTGACTTTTAATTTTTACTTTTTAAAACACAACAGAAATCTTAATAGTGTAACACAGTCCTAAGTACAAAAAGTTGGCAGGAGTTGCGGAAGAATCTTACCATTCTTGCTGACATCCAGTTCCCTGAGATTAATGAGATTTGCAATAGATGCTGGTAGTGTTGTTAAATCATTGTCTGGCAAACTCAGTTTGCATAGAGACTGACAGTTAAAAAGTTGCTATTGAAACAAAGGAAGAAAGAACTTTAAGTTTCCTTATATATTTCATTTATTTACCTTTATACAAATAAATACTATTTATTAAAAGTGAATGAGTTATACTTACACAAATACAGGAAAGATTCTTTACTGTTTTATGCTTTAAGAATCCCAACCCAATCAAACTACTTATTCAGAATAATTTACATCCTTACACTTTTTTCTACCCTTAGGCAAAATGCACTTAGAACTTAGAGTAAGAAGGTGGTTGTATTCTGTTGAGGCAGTAAAAAAATAAAAAGCTGTTAAATATTATAAATTTTGGAGCATGTATTTCAAGCACCCTTATTTCCAAAATAAAATTTGACATAAATTAAATTTAAGTAAGTATAATTGATTTAAAATTATTCAAAATAGCCCCAGCTTGGTAACTAAATTGGTTGAGGGTTGTCCCAACATGCTAAGGTTGTAGATCAGGGCACATATAAGAGAAACCAGTGAATATATAAATAAGGGGAAAAAAAGGATGTTTTTTCCCTTTTCTCTCTTCCTCCTTCTCTTCAAAAATCAATTAAAATTTTAAAACAATAAAAATTTAAAACATTACTCAGAATATAGAATTTTGGTATGGGAGAACACAATACAGAAGCAAATATATTGTTATGCTAAACTAATACTTTTTTTTTTAATTTTATTGTTGTTGTATTACATCCATCCCCTTTTTGCTCCCCTCTGTCCCCCTCCCCACCCATTCCCCTCAAAGTCAATCCCACCTGTTGTCCATGTTCATGGTTCCTTTATACTAGGTTCTTGTCTAAGCTGCTCCCCTTCTTTGCCTCTACCTCCCCCCTCCCCCCAACCCCTTTCCCCCTGACCACTGAAGGCCTATTCCTTGTAATACTTAAATGTGAGTTTATCAAAAGTAGTAGGTAAATGGGCACATCTAAGTTCCATACCAAGATACCTGTATAGAGTACAGAGGATTTTTAGGTCAGTGCAAATAATCTTGTTTGTTTTTAAAAATATTTTATTCATTATTTTTAGAGAGAGGAGAAGGGAGGGAGGAAGAGAAGGAGAGAAACATCCATGTATGGTTGCCTTTCACCTGCCTCCAGCTGGAGACCTGGCTTGCAACCTGGCTATGTGCCCTGGCTGGGAATCGAACCAGTGACCTTTGGGTTCGCAGGCCAGTGCTCAATCCACTGAGCCACCAGCCAGGGCTTAATCTTGTTTGATACCATAACGATGGATACAAGGCCTTCATTATAAATATGTCCAAACCCAAAGAATGTACAATATTAAGAGTAAAGCCTAATGTAAACTGTTTGGGTTATTACGATTTTTCAACATATATGCCATTCTGGTGGGAGATGCTGATAAAATGGTGGAGGGCATGCATGTGTGGTGTATGGGAAATCTTTATACCTTCCTGATACTATTGTTGTAACTCTGAAACTATTATTAAAAAGTCTTCATAAAAACAACAATAACAGTTTAAAAATCTTTGTCAGAATAGCACAAAGAATAAGCCCTATTTAAGAAGAGAATTCTTCTCAAAATGGAAAATTGTTAGGTATATGTGATTTAGTTATTTACACTATCATAGCAAGCCTCTCTTTCCAACAATCCCCAGACAGAGACACTACTGGTGGTGATTAGTGAAAGGGACTTATCTTAGTCTTCTTCTATATTCTCCAGAACTAGCTAAGATAAGACTATTTGCTGAAGAACAACACAGAAGGAAAAAGTACATTATAAGACACCTTATCACAACCTATGGAAGTAATTCATAAACATAAAAACCACAACCTTAATATTCTATCCATAGCCATATATAGATTTCTTTATAAGACAACCTAGAACAGCTTAGGATTTTAAAATGTTTTTACTGGCCATTGAAAGAAAAGCTGTTTTCAAAACAATGCCATTTAGTAGGTATATACACACACAAATCTAAAACAAGTATTTCATGTAACAATGGATACATGAATACACTCTATTTTCTGTTTCATTAAAGTTAGGGTTGCCAGATAAAACACAAGATGCCTGATTAAATTAGGAGTTTTTAGATAAAGAATATTTTTTTTAGTAAAATTATGTCCTATCTATTGCATAAGACACACTTGTACTGAAAAATTCTGTTTACGTGAAAACTGTTTAACTGGGCCTATTATATTTTTATTTTCTAAATTTGCCAGTCCAAACCATGACCTGTTATTTGGAAATGTACACATATTAAACTGCTTTTTAAGAAACAAACCAACTTTCTCCTTATAGTTGTTTCTGTATTTCAGAAATATTAAGCCCTCAAAAACCCTTCCAAACAAACTGAACTGGTGGTAAACAGAACACTACCACTAAAATGGTACTTAACATTCAAATTGTAACTTGATAAATTTTAAAAAGTGTACCTTTAATTGCAATAATAAATACTTTATAAAAACTAGAAAAAGAAAACTAATTTCTTTTTTTTTTTTAATTGATTTGAGAGAGGAAGGAAAGGAGAGGGAGGGAAGAAGGAGGGAAAGAGAGAGAACGAAACATCTATTTTTTGTTTCACTGGTTGAACCTGCAACCTTAGTTTATTGGGGATGACGTTCTAACCAATTGACCTACTAGGTGAAGGCAAAAAGAAAACCAATTTCAATCTTTTGTCTAGTTAATCTTTTGCCTTATTATCTACATCAGCGTCTCTAACAAAACGGGAATTAGATACAAAAGTTGAAGTTCTAGAACCTCAGTACTAGAACTCAATTTGCTCCAGAAAGCTGTTGAACCAGTGATCTGTTCGAAAGCCAAATGAGTCTCATACTTGCACATTCTTTCCTTTGTGCGGATACAAAGTGTTGGCATAAAAGGGCTGTCAGGTCAAGAATACTTTGTCAAGAACCAAAGAATTCTTTGACAACTGAGACAATTTTTCGGAATCAACTTGGTGGAGAACCTAATTGCTCAAGATGGGAGATGTTCCAGGGATATTCAAACAGTTAACATGATGAGAAAGAGGTTAAAAGTTTGATTTTAAAAATATGAATTGTGACAGATTACTTAAAATTAAACCAAAAAAAGGGAAATAGTGCACATATATATATATTGGAAGAATTAGGGCAACATTTGGAATATAGTACTTATAGGCATAAAAATAACCAAAAACAATTCTTGAATGACAATACTAACATACCTTTGGAAGCTCTTCAATCTGATTAGCATCCAAATAGAGCTCCTCCAAAGTTTTCTCAAAAGTAAAAATCTCTTTGGGAACCTGTTCCAAACTGCAATGGGAATAATCAAGAGTAGTGACAGTCTCCTCTTCCCCTCTTAGGCATCGACAGGGTACCAACCGCACAAACAAACTTCGTTTTGTAGTCATTTTTAGACGCTGCAATATTCAAATAAAAATAAATTTAGTTAAAATACATATTACAACTCATAATTTTTCATAACAAATTATTCTAATTCATTTATCACAATTTTATAAATCACAGGTAAATACGTCCACATTTACCCCAATGAGGTGCATTTAACATTGCTGCACTCTAAAACTGATATACTGAATGTCTTATTAAACTCAAGCATTTTTATACTTTACAAAATGACCCATTAAGTAATCATTTACATGTATGCTTCTATAAGAACCATGCTTTGAGTCTGTTCATTCTCACAAAAACAACACTAATACAACAAACATATTTGTGACTAAAAGTTTTGTTTTTAATTATTATTTTTAAATTTTATTGTTGTTGTATTATATCCATCCCCTTTTTGCTCCCCTCTGTCCCCCTCCCCACCCACACATTCCCCCCAAAGTCAATCCCACCTGCTGCCCATGTCCATGGTTCCTTTATACTAGGTTCTTGTCTAAGCTGCTCCCCTTTCTTGCCTCTGCCTCCCCCCTCCCCCCAACCCCTTTCCCCCTCACCACTGAAGGCCTATTCATTGTATTCATATATTTAGTTCTGTTTTGCTTGTTGTTAGTTTTGTTCATTATTGTCCCGTAATGGGTGAGATCATATGATATTTGTCCTTCACTGACTGGCTTATTTCACTAAGCATAATACTCTCCAGTTCCATCCATGTTGTTGCAAAGGGTACAAGTTCCTTCTTTCTTTCTGCTATATAGAATTCCATTGTGTAAATGTACCAAAGTTTTTT